>APFE031271529.1:13740-233275 GCA_000404065.3 Pinus taeda | reverse complement strand
ATTATATATAGAAAAAAAAATGGAATACAATATCTAATGAATTTTACCAAGCACCAACTTGGACTTTGATGAGGCTCCAACCTCTAGGGCTTAGACCCTATCTTATCAAGGCACCAACCCCAAGGGCTTCGACCTTATATTTTTACTTTGTCAAGAAGTGTTTGATTGTATTACATTGCTCCGAAGGTATTCTTCACTAAGCCATGTCTTTGTAGTATTTGTAACAGGTTGCGGTCTGCACTACAGATTTATTTCAGGTCTGAGCCTTTCAAGATTAACCCAATCAAAAGATTTTGTTTTCTTGTCCATTCTTCGACTTCCTTCGACTTTCAGCTTCCTTCCTTCTCGCTGGACCTTCGATTTCCTTCCTTCCTGCTAGACCTTCGGCTTCCTTCCTTCCCACTGGACCTTTGGCTTCCTATTATCTCTTCAAGTTCACGAGTTGTGAACTATCTCACCTTCTCTGTAATAAATCCCTTACACCAATGCTTGAGGTGAGGTGTTTAGCTTGTATTTATACGGGTTTCACCAATACCCAAAGGACACATTCATTTTGAGGGAGAATTCAACTTATTTCACATTAAAAAATATATCGTAAACTTGTTTATTTTCAGAAATTTCATAAAATAAGGTCATACCTACATGAGGTCCCACATCCATGTCATCACCTTTAATCACAATCACAACTTTACAAAACTCCCGCAATCGCAACATTCAATATTATCGATATAACATTGTCAATACCCTAGTACCGACGGAGCAGATGCGATTGACATTAAACTATTTTTGATAACCCCGTCGAGTCCACAACCTTATCACAATCAGAGTTGTTGAATGTAACATCCCTTTATGACTTGCGACATGCGGCAAATGCGATATTTCATTAAAGTTCATTATAATGGTGTGGCGAGTCCGCAGTGATATCGCAATCAACATTTTTTAATGTAATAGGCCTTCATAACTTGTGAAGGTTCCGATACGGTGGATGTGATATAACAATAGGGCATATTGTGATGGAACCACCGAGTTTGTAATAAATATCGCATCGGCGGTTTTGAGAAGTGACATATAATAGAATCATTGATAAAGCCACCTATATATTAAATTTGATGCACTGTTAATTTCTCCAATATGTTGATTGTTCTTTCCTTTTGGCTTTTTCTCTTGTGCATATATGATAGTTCAATAAAAGCAAATTGTAACAGAATTTGCAGTGCTCCTTGTTGGGCCGTTAATATGCCATTATTATTATCACTTTTGAACACTTATCCCACCCATTTCCAGTATTCTTCATCTTATCATTTGTTATAATTTATCATTTAAATCCATTTTGTAAATGATTTATGATCTTATGGATGAATATTATTTATTCTCCTTTATTTCTAATAAATTGATGATTATGAATTATTTTATCAATGATAGTTTCAATAAATTAGTTGTAACATTATTTACCATTTTTAACCTCCAAGATAATTTTCTAGATTGAAGATTTTGACCAATTAAATCTGCCAACTCAGAAATTCGCTGGAATAAGAAGTGACAGTTTTGCGGTTGAGATTCTGAGCAAATGAAGAAGAATTTGGAAAATCTAGAACATGGGTTTTGTCCAGAACGGACCCAATTAACTTTAGCGAAGAACGATTTGCCCAAATTCGGCTTGTACTGAGAGAAACACAGGGTTCTTTGAGCACGATTTTCTCAGATTTGTTGTTGCAGCCGTCCTCTAAATCTCAGCTGCAAATCCAAATTCGTCTTGCTTTTGTTGAGAGATGAATGGAAATATATCTTCTTGTTGATCAATTGGTTGGAAACAATCCAATTTTGTAATACAAATCATGTTGTACTTATCTTTATTGTAACTTCTCTCTGATCTCTCTATTTAAATGAAAACAGAGATCAGAGATGGGATGACTTCAGGATGACTTTGGGGATGGAGAATTGAGGCTTCAGGATTGGAGATTCAAGAATGATGATGGATTATTCATGATAGGATAGGGATTTTTGCATTGCCATTGTAATTCTCAAGCTTTTGTTGTTGTAATGATTTCACAATTTGATGATTAATATATGATTTGGGAGTTGCTACTCATTCTTTTCATCTGAAGTAAGCCCAGCAGCATCCGCTGGCGGCTAAGGGCCCAGCCACTGGTGGATTGTGTTGTTGCTGTATATTATATCTTCAGTTCATGCATGGTTTTCTTATCAAGCTTTATTTAGTAATCTGGTATGTTTTGTTATTTTACATCACGGTTCTGTTATATTTGATTTATGTCCAACTGATCAATATCATTCTCTATGACAGGAATGTAGTATTGATTCATCTTGACTTGGTAACACACTGTTGTTCTTTTAATCATTGATGTAACATTTTGATCCTTACAGAATGTTATTGATGTTCAATTACAGCGTAACCGTGTTGTGACCTTCATAAATTGGTATTCCTGAATTCATCTTAGAGATTTATTTCCTAGCAATTGTTGAATCTATTGACGTTGTTGTTCCATTACAAAATACAGTCATATTCTTTATAACTAAGACTGATAATTGGATTACCATATCAGATTACTATTAAGGTGTGCCGTGTGTATTTATATTTGACTTTCCATCATCGTTTCATATTCCATCATTAATCAATGTTGTTCTATTTCCTTGTGTTGTTCGATTTATTCTTAGAGTAAAGATTGCTATTAATTTGGCTTTGCTGTTGTTCATTTCCATTAATTAAAGTTTGTTGTTCAGATTCCTTTAATTTTAGTTTGTTGTTCCATTCACGGCCGTTCCATTTTAGACTTGCTGTTCCATTTCCTATTTGTTGTTCTATTTTACTTTTTGCCATTCCATTTACTTGTATTTGCTGCTTTGGTGTGAGAGAAGGTCTAAGGCTGTAGTGAGCCTCAGTAGTCGCTGCCTACCTCCCAGACCTATGGTCCATGCTCTAATTTCCTTTCCATCAGTTTCTAGAGGGATGGGTTATCGCTTCTGCACCCTTGACTAATAAGTTTCCTTGTGTGATTTTATCATTTTCAAGCAATTTAGTCATAGTTTAGCATCCGTTTACTCTTGTATTTTCTGAACGTTGTACTACTAAGCATTACTCTTGAGTAAATAGCCGCCTCATACTGAGTACACTCTTGAAATAAAAAGTCGTCCCTGGGTTGACAATTAATGTGAGGTAATTAGGAGTTTAAAAGACACCTTTTCATCGCTCCACATTTTGGCGTCGTTGCTAGGGAGAGTGTAGCCATTTCTAAAGAGTAGTGTGAATCTGATGAGTGCCTGCCAGGGAAGAGTTGGATCTTAAAAATGGAAGGTAAGAACCTGCGTACGGAGCATGTAAAAGCCCTGCTCCCCCGTCCGCTTTCCAGCAGGACTGTTAAAGAACCTAGGGTAGAAATAGAAGTTTGAATTTTTGTGTGAATGATTAGGAAAAAGATAGAAATTTTTAAAATGAATCACATGATCTCACGCAAGTGGTGATGTAAGCACCACCCATTTCACTAACCGATTGACAGGAACATTTGAAGAAGGAGCCTCAAAGCACATGAAGAACATCTTATACTATGGTAAGAAATGGCTCACGTTTCTACTTTTGAATTTCCTATCAAAGATCTAGGAGAAGTGACACAAATGCACATAATCCCCCATCTTTACCAAATTTTCATGGTTTAGCAAATGAAGATCCACATACATTTTTGTTTGAGTTTGAAATACTTTGTAGAGGATATGATTATTGTACTAATGATCAAAGATTGAAAGTGTTTCCTCTTACTCTAAAGGGAGCAGCTCTCCGATGGTTCATGAGCCTAGGTGGGAATTGCATCCAATCATGGGAGGACATGAAGAACATATTTTTGAAGAAGTACCAAGACTATTGCAAATCCAATGAAGATATTTTCGGTATGATACAAGGGGAAGATGAAAGTTTGGAGAACTATGTAGATCGATTTCAATACAACTTTCAAAAATCAAAATATAAGCATTTGGAAAAAGAGATATTAAAAACCCTCCTTCTTAAAGGGATCAAAGATAAATTTTTAGAACTCTTAAATCTGATAGGAAAAGGTGATGTTTTTCAGTTATCACATGATGATGTTTGTGAGTTGTGCGTAAGGTATTCAAGAGGAATCTCAAAGGCTGGTAAGAATTCTAGAGATGTTTGTTCTTTCTTTTCCAAATATGCTACAAGAATAAGAGACATAAGAGCTGAAATCAATGTGTTATTTGAAAATTTTAAAGTTGATTTTATTAGCTCTCTAAATGAAAAATTGGATGTTTTGCAGGTTCATAAAAATGAAGAAATTGCTGAAGTGTTTTTCACTCATGACCGAAAGGAGCATACCATAGATGGTTGCTCTTCCTTATCTAATTTGGAAGTGGCATATCAAAGAGGTAAGGACGCTGCAAAAAGGTCAAAACCATGGAAATCATGGCCTACAGGTATGGTTATGGTTCAAAACACTTCTTCTCCATTCTCTTACTTGCATAATCCATTATGGAATACTAATGTGTTAGGGCAACCATGTCAATCTCAATATAACCACCAGCAATTTTGTCTACAAGCTTGGCATGGTTCACCTTATGATTGCATGACTACTCTCCCTCATCTTGTAGCACAAGCATACTCTCCATATTCTCCACCAGCTCTTCTACAATATCTTGCTTGCCCATCAAAACTGTTCACACAACCCAATCAACCATATCATCAAAATGCTCCATTCCTTACACATTTTCCTGCTCAACTAATTCCACACCCTCACCATAATAAACCAGTACAACATACTTACAATGTTGAAATGTCAAATTTACCCACCCTTCCCACCCATTCTATTTCACATGTGTTATTAGAGAAAACTTACAATGAGATTCAGAATGTTTCAAATGCAAAAATTGTAGAAGCTATGGAAGAAAATGAGGTTTCTTTTACTATGCATCAACAAGCTATTTTAAAAGCTCAAGAACTTCATGATATGATGGCTATGCGAAATCAAGAAAGTAAAGGATATATTGAAGATTGGTTTCACTCCATCATTTGTTTGCAACATCACTCTATGCTTCAACAATTTTTGATACCATTTTTTCAAGGGAAGTTGGCTTCTCATACCCTAATTTTCATCAATATGCATCTTTCAAATTTGGGTATGTGCATACATGAAGCCCTATTGTGAAGATGGCTCCACTGGAAATACTCATATACATAGTCATATTCATTTTTCAAATTAAAATATGTTAGTGTAAAAAATAAAATAAATAAGGGAATAAATAAATGCATTTTGTTTTTTTATGTAAAATTAGTTGTTTTTTGTTGCAACATGCTATGCAAATCAACGCTGGTGATAATTTTTTAATTCATTTGTGTATGTAGATGAATTATAATGGAAATAATAGTTCTACAAACACTTATATTCATTTTTATCATCAATATGAAAAAATGCTCGAATATCTTTTTTTGGCTTGCGGGCTTGATGAGATTTCTGGAAAAACAGTCGGGACAGTCATGTTTTGAGGGACCAAAAGGGAATATTTTTAAAACCTGTTTCTATCCTAAGTAGCTGTTGATTTATACTTTCCAACCCAATTTGAATTGCTCAATTTGGATTTGAAACGAAAAAGTTAGAACCAAAACATTGACCGGATGTCTAGCAAGAAACTCAAGAACATAGTTGGGACAGTCAGTTTTTGGAGGCCTAAATGAATGAATTTTTAAACCCGGTTTCCATTGTAGATTCCCCTATGAATATAGTTTACAATACAATTGGAATCACTCATTTTCAATATCGTATGGAGAAGTTATGATCGAAATACTGACTGTCTATCATAAATCAGCACTCTTAAAACTTTGTTTTTCCGGCTGTTCCTTACAGTATTTGACCTATAAATTCTTTTTTTATTCAAAACCTATTCCTATTGGAGATAAATAAATTAATCTACTTTCATTTCCAAATTGAATCATTCGAATCCGACATCAAACGAAAACGTTATGCTTGAAATATCAACTGTTGGTCTAAGTTGGGTAAGCGAAAATGGCTCTGTTATGCAGATTGTTCTAACTAAAATTGACATATCATATCATTGAATTTTTAAAACCTGTTTCTATTGCAAATAAACCTTTGAATTAGCTTTCATATGGCTTTGGAATCACTCAATTTGGACAAAAAATAGAGAAGTGGTGATTAAAACACTGCTGGTTAGTATGGTCGACCACTGCTCTCCCGCAGGTGACAAATAAATTTTACTTTGTTATTTTCTCTGTGGATTTGTTATACAAAATAAATACTTAGTTTTTTGCATAATTCTTGGATTAAGAGAGCTTGTATACCTCTCTTTCTCTATGATTTAATGTTTTATTGTAGGTAGATACTCATTTTTTGCAGGTCCTGGGAGAAAAAGAAGGTCAATTTATGGACGAGTGATTTTGACAGAAATTTTAAATGAAACAAAGGAATTTCATCCAACTCATTACCCAACGGATTCATAATAGAAGAAATGAAGAATTGATTTCCATTTGAAGATTCATTTCATGTCTTTGCTGCCAAAACATTTTTCGAATAGATTATTTTTTTATATAACATCATAGCTGTTGTAACTTAATTTATTTATTTACATACTGTTTTTTGTTGTTTCTTTTCTAATTTCTCTTATATTTTGTGTTTCAGGTGTTGCTTCATTCAAAGTGTAACTCATCCTCAACATCCATGCAGTGAACAACTAATTCATTCTTTGCGTGCTTGCATTTTATGATTGTGCATTTTGCTGTTCCTTTTCTGAAGGGACAACATTTGTGTGCATTTTTGTCGTTCCTGCTGTTCCTTTTTCAAAGGGACATCATTTTTTATTTTTCTATTCATTTCTCAAAGGAATAACACTTTTTGGGTCAACTGTTCATTTTGCTGTTCCTTTTTCACGGTTCATTTTGCTGTTCCTTTTCGAAATGGAACCCCTGTTGTTCCTTTTCGAAATGGAACAACACTTCTGCACTTTCACGATTTGCTGTTCCTTTTCGAAATGGAACAACACTTCTGCACTTTCACGTTTTGCTGTTCCTTTTCGAAATGGAACAACACTTCTGCACTTTCACGTTTTGCTGTTCCTTTTCGAAATGGAACAACACTTCTGCACTTTCACGTTTTGCTGTTCCTTTTCGAAATGGAACAACACTTCTGCACTTTCACGTTTTGCTGTTCCTTTTCGAAATGGAACAACACTTCTGCACTTTCACAATTTGCTGTTCCTTTTCGAAATGGAACAACACTTCTGCACTTTCACGTTTTGCTGTTCCTTTTCGAAATGGAACAACACTTCTGCACTTTCACGTTTTGCTGTTCCTTTTCGAAATGGAACAACACTTCTACCATTTCACGTTTTGTTGTTCCTTTTCGAAATAGAACAATACTTCTGCACTTTCATGATTTGCTATTCCTTGTCGAAATGGAACAACACTTCTGCACTTTCACATTTTGCTGTTCCTTTTCGAAATGGAACAACACTTCTACACTTTCATGATTTGTTGTTCCTTTTCGAAATGGAACAACATTTCTACACTTTCACGTTTTGCTGTTCATTTTCGAAATGGAACAACATTTCTGCACTTTCACGTTTTGCTGTTCCTTTCCGAATGGAACAACACTTCTGCATTTACACGTTTTTCCGTTCCTTTTCGAAAAGAATAGCACGTTGACACTTTTCATTTTTGTTGTTCCTTTTCCAAAGGAACAACACCTGCGTTTTTGTTGTTCCTTTTCCAAAGGAACGACACTTTTGATTTTTTCTGTTCCTTTTCCAAAGGAACGACACTTGCATTTTTTGTTCCTTTTCTAAAGGAACGACACTTTTAGTTTTTGCTGTTCTTTTTTCCAAATGAACGACATGTGCATTTTCACGTTTTTTTGTGTGTATTTTTGTTTTTTTGGTATGCATTTTCTTTGTTGTTCCCTACACAGAACACCAGTTTCTTTTTGAGTGTTTTTGTTGTTTCTTAAAAAAAAACAACACTTTGGGAGTATTTTTAAGAGCAACCCTTCCTTTCTCTTGTGGGATTATTCCTAGCTTATCTCAACCACATTTTCCTGATTCTCTTTCATGACATGAAGTACACTACTTTTATGAGGACAAGAACTATGGATTCTTTTGAAGCAAGTTATTATCATTCAAGTTATGATCTTTAACAGGACAGTTCCTTGATGATAGATTTTTTTCAAAAATGACACAATTATTTATATACTACTTTACTGCATTGTTTTCTGTTGAACATGATATTGATTGATCATCTTAATACCATGCTGGTTCCACCCTTCCTGGTTATAATCTTCTCTGTCTGTAATAAATAAGATTATGGGTATATTTTTTTTCTATTGACATGTTCAACTTCTTCCACCATCCCTGCTCTTAAGGAGTACTGAGCCTCCCTCTTTTTATCATAAAAAATGTGTAATAACAACAAAATTTTGTTCGCAGATGGAGGATGGGGGTCTCATTACGAGCCAGCCTACCATGTTCATAAGGCTGTAACAAAGTGACATTCCCATTATGGCCACCACACTAGGGTTATAATCCACTGGATAGCCAAATTATCCCTTGGAACAGGAGGTCTCATCACGAGCCGACCTGATCACTTTTGCTACATCCCAGTGAATGGCAGTATGGTTATCTGGTTACCACGCTAGCACACTGATCTCTTCTGTAGAACAACACTGAAACTTTCTAATTCTAAATTGAGGATTCTGGCTCATATGGGTTAAAAAGCAACCCTGCCGAGGCTATGGATGCCTGCTGGCAGCAACGGCTCTGCTTATGATATTGAAGTTATATATTTTCGTCAATTATTATTATAATACCCTTTTCTTATTTTATTTTTATCAGAGAAGTTATTTCCTTAACTTTTTCCCTGTTTTGAACCTTTATGCATGAGAAATTGTTTTATGATCAATCACATCATTTTCAGCTAGAATATCGTCAGCAAAGCATCTTTTTAACATATTGTTGTCCTTTTTCATTTTGTATAAACTATCATCAATTCAAAGCGTCCTATCTCTTATTCATAACTATCTTTACACACTTTGCTCTCAATATAACCATACCTTTCACCGTCCTATCATTGATAAGTGTACTCTGGTTCATTTACTGATATATTGTTCATTCCATTGCCTTGCCGTCAGCACCACCCCTTTCATATGCTTTATGGTTATGGAACCCATTTTTCCAATTGGAGGGGGGAATGTATGCATTATGGGATTGCATGCGATATGATTACTGCGCTTTGCCATACCTTGTTGATTTGACAACATATTAGTATTTCATGCATACATAAGTTTTCTAATTGAAATTTTTGCATGCATCTTATCTGTTGCTATTCAAAGCTAACACTATGGATTCAAGAACATTGTGTGCAAAATAGTGCTTTGTTTACAGGAGAATAACAAGTATGGGCAGAACTCTATTCGCAGCATGACCACACTATTGCAACTAACAGAAGAGGCTCGAGCAACTCGCAAATGTGAACAACTATTCAGAAATGATGTGCTTGCCTGGATTCCACCTTTTGCATCACTTTCAACACCAACTCTGCCTACATTATCTTCAACAAATGGCAGTACAAATATGTCATTCTACATTTTTCTTTTGGAGGTAAAACTTGAGGTAAAATAGCATAATTTTTTTGATTTATTATGAATTTAGGAGAATTTCATGAAAATCCATTTTGAGCATTATTTATCATCCTTCATTTCATAGTTTTTACCACTTCCCATTTTTCAGCGGCATACCATCTTTTGGTTTGAGGGAGTGTCACTTTCATTTATTTCTTTTTTTTATGACAATGTCATTCATATTCTTTATCATCCATTTATATTCTTATTCATTCTCAACACCTCCCTTATTCCATGTTGTTTTACACCAAGCATAGAATTCAACGGATAGTAGCAACCACCTCTCTTTGTTTTCTAGCATCGCATGAGGGCATGCTAATTTTTCAAAGAGGGGGAGGAATTGCTACGCATGATGGATGCTTTCTATTTTCTTTCTCATTTAAGGCATGCAATTTCAGTCATACAATTTCAGTGTAGAAATTGATTTCCATAATATTTTTAAAACTATGAACTCAATTCTTGTGATCTCTAGGAAACACAGACATACTATTAAAATACACATACCTAGATAAATTCAAGATAAATTGGTTCATAAAATTTCGGAAATCATGCATTCTCACCTACAACCATTTTGTTTATATCTCATGATCCATGCATCACAACGATCTGATTTTTGGATCATAAAGGCATTCATATATTATAAATTTACTTGTCACATTTCAACAAAAGCTGGTTTGTAGTTTTTGGGAAAATGGTTAATGAAGGTTGTTGTCATTTATATCATATTTTGTTGCAACTTCATTGTTATGCCTTCATCAAGATTGCTAAAATTGAATATTCATTAAGTGAGGAAGAATTCATTTGTTCTATCCATTTCATGAGCAAGAATGAACATATTTTTTTATTGCTGAGTTTAAAACACATGGTTTTTGTCTTTGGGTGCATGAATGAATGCAATATATTTCAGTTTTCGTTGCACTGAGGACATCAACATTTGAGTGTGGGGGTATGTTGGTCGTAATATCTTTATTATTATCACTTTTGAACACTTATCCGCCCGAGCCATTTCCACTATTCTCATCATATGATATCAAATTTGTATATATTAATCATTTAATATCCATTTATAATGATTTATGATCTTAATGAATGAATATATTTAGTTCTTCCTTTAATTTATAATAAATTGATGATTATGAATGATTTATCAATGATAGTTTTCAATAATTAGTTGTAACATTAATTTACCATTTTAACCTCCAAGATAATTTCTAGATTGAAGATTTGACCATTAAATCTGCCAACTCAGAAATTCGCTGGAATAAGAAGTGACAATTTTGCAGTTGAGATTCTGAGCAAATGAAGAAGAATTTGGAAAATCTGGAACATGGGTTTTGTCCAGAACGGACCCAATTAACGTTTTCAAAGAATGGTTTGCCCAAATTCGGCTTGTACTGAGAGAAACACGTGGTTCTTTGAGCACGATTTTCTCAGATTTGCTGTTGCGGCCGTCGTCCAAATCTCAGCTGCAAAGCCAAATTCGTCTTGCTCTTGTTGAGAGATGAAAGGAAATATATTTTCTTGTTGATCAATTTGTTAGAATCCATCCAATTTTTTAAAAGAAATCATGTTGTACTTATCTTTATTGTAACTTCTCTCTGATCTCTCTATTTAAATGAAAACAGAGATCAGAGATAGGGATGACTTTAGGATGACTTTGGGGATGGAGAATTGAGGATTCAGGATTGGAGATTCAAGAATGATGATGGATTATTCATGATAGGATAGGGATTGTTGCATTTCCATTGTAATTCTCAAGCTTTTGCTATTGTAATGATTGCACAATTTGATGATTAATATATGATTTGGGAGTTGCTACTCATTCTTCTCATCTGGAGTAGCCTAGCAGCATCCGCTGGCGGCTAAGGGCCCAACCACTGGTGGATTGTGCTGCTGCTGTATATTATATCGTTAGTTCATGCATGGTTTTCTTATTAAGCTTTATTCAGTAATCTGGTATGTTTTGTTATTCTACATCACGGTTATGTTATATTTGATTTATGTCCAACTGATCAATATCATTCTCTATGGCAGGAACGTAGTATTGATTCATTTTGACTTGGTAATGCATTGTTGTTCTTTAATCATTGATATAACGTTGCTGATCCTTACAGAATGTTATTGATGTTCAATTACAATGTAACTGTGTTGTGACCTTAATAAATTACTATTCCTGAATTCATCTTAGAGATTATATTTCCTGGCGATTGTTGAATTTATTGATGTTGCTGTTCCATTACAAAATACAATCGTATTCTTTATAACTAAGACTGATAATTGGATTACCATATCAGATTACTATTAAGGTGCGCCGTGTGTATTTATATTTGACTTTCCAACATTGTTTCATATTCCATCATTAATCAATGCTGTTCTATTTCCTTGTGCCGTTCGATTTATTCTTAGAGTAAAGATTGCTATTAATTTGGCTTTGTTGTTGTTCATTTCCATTAATTAAAGTTTGCTGTTCAGATGCCTTTAATTCTAGGTTGCTATTCCATTTACGGCCGTTCCATTTTAGACTTGCTGTTCCATTTCTTATTTGCTATTCTATTCTACTTTCTGTCGTTCCATTTACTTGTATTTTCTGCTTTGGTGTGAGAGAAGGTCTAAGGCTGTAGTGAGCCTCAGCAGTCGCTGCCTAGCTCCCAGACTTATGGTCCATGCTGTAATTTCCTTTCCATCAGTTTTTAGAGGGATGGGTTATCGCTTCCGCACCCTTGACTGATAAGTTGCCTTGTGTGATTTTATCCTTTTGAAGCAATTTAGTCATAGTTTAGCATCCGTTTACTCTCGTATTCTCTGAAAGTTGTACTACTAAACATTACTCTTGAGTAAATAGCCGCCTCAGACTGAGTACACTCTTGAAATAAAAAGTCGTCCCTGGGTTGATAATTAATGTGAAGGTAATTAGGAGTTGAAAAGACACCTTTTTATTGCTCCACAGATTGCATATGGTTTTTTGTCTTCTTCCTGCCTAAGGACTGCTCCAATAGCTATGTCCAAAGCATTTGATGAAATTTGGAATGGCAAGTCTCAGTTTAGGCCTCTGAGCACTGGCGCTGTTGACACATGCTTTTTCAGATCCTCAAATGCACGATCACATTTATCTGTCCAAACAAAATCAACATTCCCTGTTAGTGCGTATAGAGGTGTAGCTATTTGAGAAAAATGTTCTATAAATCTCCTATAATAACCAGAAAATCCAAGAAAATTGCGTACCTCTGTCTATGTGGTAGGAGTAGGTATTAGCAAAATTATTTGAATTTTCGCTGGATCTACCTGTATTCTAGCTGTTGAGATATAATGACCTAGGATGAGTCCTTCAGCCATCATCATATAGCACTTTTCATGGCTCAAGTAGAGCTTGGTGGCGATACATCGTTGCAACACCTTTTCCAATGTGTCTAGTGCTGGGTTAAAATCATCTCCGTATGGTGTGAAATCATCCATGTATACTTCGAGCCCTTCATTTATTAAATCCGAAAAGATGCTAAGGATGGCCCTTTCAAATGTGGCAGGGGCATTGCATAGGACAAAGGGTAGGACTCTGTAGGCAAATGTTCCCCAAGGACAGGTAAAAGTAGTTTTGTCCTAGTCTTCAAGGGCAATCTGAATCTGATTGTATCCACTGAAGCCATCCAAAAAATAAAAGAATTTCTTTCCTGCTAATGTATCTAATACCTGGTCAATGAATGGAAGGGGAAAGTGGTCTTTCTAGGTTCCTTTGTTTAATTATCTATAATCTACACAAATCCTCCACTTTCCATTCTTCTTTGGCATCACTACTAGCGGAGAGACCCACTTGCTATCAGAGATCGGATAAATAAAGTTTACATCCAAAAGTTTTTGTAATTCAGCTTTCACAATGTCTTTTAGGTGAGGGTTGAGTCTCCATTAGGGTTGGCAAACAGGTCTCACATCCTTTTTTGTATAAATGTGGTGCATACATAGCTGGGGATCGATTCCCTTCATGTCTGGATAATCCCATGCAAAAACTTCCTTATATTTTCTCAGTAGTTGGACCAACTTTTCTTCTTGTTCAGGAGTTAGGTTATTATTGATGTTCAAGGTTTTCACTGGCTCAATCTCTATAGTTTTTCTGTTTGGAACAGAGGTAGTGGGTATTGTTTGATCATGAGTGTCTTTGAGAGGATCTTCTTCTAGTTCATTGTCAAATGCCTCCTCTATCATGTGACATTGTACATGGGATCTGGATTCATCTTGGTTAATAAAGTTGTTAATAACATCATCCTCTATTTGATATTTAAAATCGAGGGCATCTTCTATGGTTAATGGGGACCTAATGTTTTCTGTGAGGTATGATACAAGATGTTTGTTAATTTTTATTATTATTACACTTGGCTGGGCTGGAGGGTATAGAGCCAGATTCTTGATATTACTCCCTCTAGTTATGGTCATATTGCCTTGTCGGCAGCCAATATAAGCATCAGTAGTCACAAGCCAAGGTCTGCCTAAAATTAATGAGTGCCCATCGAGTTGGTTTTTGGGGTTTATTATCAGAAAGTCGGTAGGATATTCCCAAGAATCAATGGATACCATGACATCATGTAGTGTACCTTCTGGTTGGACTATTGATCGGTCAGCCAGTTACTCGTTCTCCAGAGATCTTGTTGTCCCTTTTGTTCTTCAATTTCCCCTATTTATCCTCTTCCCTTGTAGAGATTACTAAGGTTCCCTTCTTCTAATGATTTTGGGCTAGAATTCTTAATTTCTTAAAATCCTTGCTCCTCTGTTTGGCTGTGTACCTCAGCAAAGGCTATAGATGGTGATTTTGTGGCCTAAAGGGAACTAGTAGGTTGTCTAGAAGCAGTTCTAGGTCCTACTGAAGGCTGAGATTCTGCTTTTTTAAGGATTTCGTCTATAAAGATTGATCGGCCAAGGGTCACCGACCCCTTAGCTTTATCAGGCTTGGTAGTGGTTTAAGATTCTTTTCAGGCTTTTTCTACTTAGTCATGCACACAAATCAAATGCTTATTTCTACCCAAAATAACAACAAATCTGCAGGAAAGCAGGCGGGGGAGCAGGGCTGTTATATGCTCCGTATGTAGGTTCTTACCTTCCGTTTTAAAACCCAACTCTCTCCTAGCAGGTACTTACACTACTCTCAAAAGAAACAAATGGCTACACTCTTCCCCAATAATGGTGCCAAAATGTTGAGCAGTAAAAAGGGTCTTTTTAACCTCTATTTACTCTATATTAATTATCAATCCAGGTATGATTTTTTATTTCAAGAGTGTACTCAGTTTGAGGCAGTCACTTGTTCAAGAGTAATGCTAGTAGTATAGTGCTTTACAAAAGTAAATAAATGTTGGAAACACACTCTGAATGTAATGGCAAGAAACTGAAATGCTTTGTAACTAAATCAAGAAGCTACAACAAACATCAGTCAAGGATGGAGAAATGATAACTCTTTCCTTTGTAAACTGATGCAAATGAACACCAATCAAAAGGCAAGATCTCCAATCTGGGAACTAGACAACAATAGTCAATGTTCTCTACAGTTGTGGATCTTTCTGTTCACACCAAAACAAATACTTGAAATGACAATTCAATAAACAGAAAAAGAACATCAACTAAGAAAGGAACGACAAACCTAAGTAAGTCTATGAAATATTGAACAACAAACTTAATCAAATGTAAACACACAACAAATCTAGAACGATTGAATCAATAATCTTATTTTAGCGTAATAAGCATTAACCACAGTTATAAGGGAACAACAATTGCAGTTGTAATGGAACAGTAATCGAATGAGCAACAATCACAATTATAGGTAAACCATAGCTAAATGAACAACAATGCCAATTTGTAAATGAACAACAATGTCACTCTGTAAATGAACAACAATGTCAATCCGTAAATGAACAACAATGTCAATCTGTAAATGAACAACAATATCTGAATTAGACAATGTGATTCAGAATGAACAACATAACATTTTCAGTTGCAATTAATAATCTTACTATTCAATTACGAATTCAATATAACAGAGCAAGAAATGTTCAGGAACATAAGATTACTAAATAAAGCAAGTAAAGGAAACCAAACCACACACGACTTGTAATCGGAAAATAATGATACAAAAAGCAAGTGATCCACTAGGGCCGGGCCCTTAGCCACCAGGGAGACACTGCTGCAGTTACTCCAGAATCAGATAACGGAACAACAACGAAGTTTATGTATTAATCATAAAAACAGAGTTATAGTGATCGCTCTTTAAAGAGTGTCGATGATCAGAGTTCAAATTGCAACAACAAATTCTATAAATCAACAATAATCCACCCCTTGGGCTAGCAGCGCTGTCCCTTTTTATAGTGGCCAGGAGAAAATACCAAAAATACAGATAGCCAAATGGTTAGATATAAGCCTTCCTCCCTACATCAACACCATGCCCATGGCATACCTACTCACACCTATCTCCACTTGGAAGGGATACTATAAGAACTAGTGCTTGACTAATTTTATTCTTCACCTCAAAGGCCTTCTATTGATGCTTCCCCCACTAGAAAATATTGCCACTTGTTTTTATGGTATGGATTTGTGCGCCTACTTCTGAAAATGAAATTGTGAATTTCTTCAAATATTTTGTTTCCCCAATGAAACTCCTAACCTCAGAAACATTGGTAACCATTGGCTTCTTCATGATGGCATCCATATTAACACGGTCTATCTTGAGCTTCCCTCCACCAGTCACATAACCTAAATATACCAAATATTGTTGTGAAAACTCACACTTCTTAACATTTTCTAGTAGTTGGTGCTTACTTGATGTCTCTAGTGCCTTTGATCAAATGTGATATGTGCTCCTCCTGGGTAGCACTATATATTAGTATATTATCTAAATAAAAAATAACAAGTGAATCTAGATATGGGTGAAATATATCATTAATTAATCTCATGAATGTATATGGTGCATTATATGGAACAAATGGCATGAATAACCACTCATGCAAACCTTGTTTGGTTTTGAAGTTGGTCTTTTAGGTGTATTTTTGTTTGACTCAGACCTAGTGATACCCTGATTTTAAATCCAGCTTGGTGAAGTATTTTGCATGCTCTAACTAGTCCAATAGATCATCTATACTAGGTAGGGGATACATGTTCTTGAGAATAACTTTGTTTAACACCCTATAATCAATGCAAATTTTCTAAGCCCCATCCTTATTAGGCGCAGTTATGATGGGTGACCCACATGGTGAGGTACTTGGTCGAATAACACCTTGTTCCAATAATTGCTACAACTACTTCTTCACTTCACTCATTTATAAAACATATTTTTGTACAACCCAATGTTTGGCAATGGGGAGTCTAGCAACAATTGCATCTCGTGCTCCAATTCCGTCTTGGATGGTATCCCTTTAGGCTCTTGGAACACTCCCTTGTATGCATGTAGCAACTCTTTTAGTTGGTGTCTTTTTTCCTTAGGGCACCCCTCCATGGATGCCTTTAATCTAATTGAATCTTATATAAAGTGATTTTCTCGTAGAAACAATAAAAGATACTTCTTGCTAGAACTAATAAATTTCTTTGCTTGTTTAACACTTACCAACAAAATTTTAGACTTTGCATTGTGCACATTGATGACGAAGGATTTTCCATCCTTGATGAGGTGATATTGGTTGGCTATTTACATGAAAATTACATCTTTTGTATACATATAGGGACTCCTAAACACAACTCCACAAACATCAAGTGGAACTACATCCAATTCTACTTCGTCAATAAAATCAATGTTGATAACAAATTTTGTTTTACATTTTTTTTTATGCATCCTTTTTACCCATCCTAATGGATGTGGGCTAAGATTATCTCAAACCTGCAATCCTAATTTTTCAATTAGGTCTGCTACAATAAGATTCACCTATGGTCTTGATTCGAATAGAGCTTCATTTTTTGTCATTTTTACTTGTATATTTATATGGAAGAGTTTAGTCGTCTCCTTCTCTTCCTATTGTTGAATGCTACTTAGATTCATTTTGCACTAATATGTAGAAAATATTCTCATACACATTTGAAATTCTCTCCACTAGGTTGCTTGAATTTGTGTCTACGATATTTTTCTTATTCTCGTCCTTCTTCTGGTTCTTTGAGTTAAGTTTTGTATGTAATTCCTAGCACTTCTCCTCTGTGGGACCGTCAATGTTACAATGATTGCATTGGCTGTTAGGATATTTTCACTAGTTTGTTGTCACTACTATCTTTGATCCATATTGGATCATTATATTATTTTTCATCCATATTTATGCTTTTAGAGTGGAAAAATGGGGAATAAATCACAAGGCCATTTTTACCGGTGGGTCGTAGTTTGGTGAATTGGGGTCTGAATCCTTCTGAAAGCAGTTTGAGGCATTAACTTGATTTTTTTGGGGTTAAAACTTTGCCACTTAAGTGTACTTACCTTCCAAGTAGGTTTTATCTCGTTAGGGTTTCATAGATCATATCTTGTGTTCATTGTGGTTTGTGACTGCTATTTATTTATTCTATATTTTCCATATTTATCTATTACATGCATAAATATAACACAAAATTAATGAATCTATAAATATAAGGAGAAATTAACCCTAATATTGTAAATTTCTTATTTTCAAATATATTTTAGCAGATTCATTGTGACGAACTATCCATTGGAATATCCATTGCAATTTACATATCATATTGGTATTAGAGCAAGTTTCTTTGGGTGTATTATGGTGATTTGTAGGGGGTCCAGATAAATTAAGTGGAAAGTCATAAAACCTCAGCCATAGCCAACAAATCTGTTAATAACTCTCAAAATCCGACAGAGGATAGGTTTGTGCATTCGGAAGCACAAGTTGCAGATATAAACCATAATGTGAACCTTCTCATTCCAAACCTAGAAAATAAGCTCGAGATATTCAAAGAAGTTGGAGTTTTTAACATAGAGGTCATATTGGAGGGGAAATCAAAGTACCATAAGGAACTAAAGGCGGACTCCATGAAACCCAAAACAGAACAACCCAGTTTGAGTGTCATGAACCATTCATAGTCCTTGTTCAAGATGGAAGAAAATGTTTACATCAAGCCATAAGAAAATGTTGACATTAGGGTAAAGTCGATGATTTGAAGTTAAGTCAGTGGTTGGAAGTCTATTTTAGTGTTCACCATATAGATGAAGAACAAAAAAATTCCATTTTCTCATCTAAAATTAGACGACCATGTCCTAACCTAGTGGGAAATCCACACAAAAACCATGAGATGGAGGTAGATCCTCCAATGACTAAGTAGGAGGATTTCAAAACTCTTACAAAATTCTAGTTCTACCCTATTTGGTATGTAGAGGACTAGTGGATCTAGTGGCATTAATTTAGGCAAAGATAGGGGTAGTGTATACAGGAGTGAACATCAAAATTTAGAAAGATGGAAATAATGATGGGTATCTCCTCAAAGAACCCATATATACTCCTCAAGTATTTGGGGTGTCTACACACCCATCTGTGGAAGCAAGTGATGTTGTTAAACTCAAAATAGTGGATGAGACTTGTGTACAAACATAGTATTTGGAGAACATATGCTAGAAGAAAGGGAAATCAAGTGGGTCAAAGCAGAAGGAGCACCAAGAAGGTTCTAGGGAGGGGAAGAAGAAGTGCTAAGTGGGAAAAGACAAAAATATAGTAGCCATAGCACACCAATGAAAATATCCTAGCAACAATTGTAACATTGATGGTCATACAAAGGAGAAGTGATAGAAATTGAATTCATAGCTCAACCTGGAGAACTAAAATAAACTTATAAGAAGAAAAGTATCATGGCCACAGATTCAAGTAATCAGGTGGAAATAAAATCGAACATGGATGAGAACATTGTTTGTACATTACCATATAAGTGGGTGAATATAAGTATCATTCAACAAAGGAAGAGAAGGAAATGACTGGACTCTTCCATATAAAGGTGCAATCAAGAAGATGAAAATTGATGCTCTATTGGACTTAAAATCACAAGAGAATCCCATATCAACATATTTGGTCTATAAAGTGGGACTAAAGACTCAATACCATCCTAGCCCATATCCATTGGGATGGGTCAACAAGTAGGTAGGGATAGAGGTAACCAAATAGTGTAGAATCAAATTTGCTATTAGTGATAATTTTATTGATGAAGTAAAGTTGGATGTAATTCCATTTGATGTATGTAAAGTTGTATTTTGAAGTCCTTATATGTATTTCTTAGGATTCGATATTCATGCAAAGTGCCAACCATACTACCTCATCAAAGAGAGAAAATCCTTCATCATCAACTCACATAAGGGAAAGTTAAAGATCTCATTGGTAAGTGCCAACCATACTAAGGAGTTGATTAGTTCTAGCAAGAATATGTTTTGTTGTTTTAAAAGAAAACCAATCTATAGAAGAGTCCATGAAATCTAAGCCATCCTTGGAGGGGTGTTCTAAGGATTAGAAACAATATGTTGCACATAGTTTTGTCATTGATGACAAAAAGATGTCATTGATGTCAAAGGGAAAGTTCAAGACAATAGTTGTAGGTAAAGGAAGAAGTGATAGATGGATACCTTATGTACCCTCATCAAGTTATTAAAGGGAGTTTGAAGTTTATTTAGTATTTTACAAGAATATTATGTCTTAATGATTGTATAAACAAAATGGTTGAGTAAGTCCCATCGAAACCTTTCCAACAATATATCTCTCTGATGAGAATTTATGGCCATTTGAAGTTCAACAATTATGAAGGGCCCAAAGTCTATATAACAAAACCCAAAATATTAATGAGTTAAAGAGTGTGCACCTCTCGGGCACATCCATGGTGCATTAATTAATTCAACAACGAATGATTGAAGAACATGAATGATATTTAACCATGTTAAAGGTCATGCACCTTTTACAGATCATATGCATTGGACAACTAGAAGTAGAGATTGGAAGGAAGATGATATGACAACATGCATGATAGTTAACATCCTTCAACCCACCATAGTGGCTCCACAAAGTGGCACATGGTGAGCTTGGAGTGGCTCATGTTTATGACTAGGAAGACACATGGTGAGATCAGAGTGGCTCATGTTGGTGACTAGGAAAACAATTGGCAATCCAGGAGTGGCTTATGATTGGTGACTAGATAAACACATGACAAAGTCAGAGTGGCTTATCTATATGACTAGACTAACACATGGCAAGCTCATAATGGCTCTTTGTGATGGCTTGGTAGATTGACATGATGATTTGGCTGACACATGGTATAAGATTACAAGTTTCTTGTGCACGTGGCACAACTTGTCATTTGATGATCTTAGCATGATGGTGTGGCATTGCCAAGAGATGCCATGTGGCAGGGACAAATTGATGCAGGAGCATTCAACTTAGCAATTTCATTATATTCTAGTTAACTTAGGGGGTCTTGTGTTTTCAAGAAAGTTGGATTCCTATGTATCAAATTAATGTAGTTATTGATGTTTTGAGTGATTGGAATAGGAATTAATTAGATATTGTGAGGATATTTGTAAATGCTCTCGAATGTAGGAGAACGTGAGTGATGATGAGTGATTAGTAGGGATTGAGAACTTTAGAAATCAATTGTAAATTAGGAATTGGTTTTGTGATTTGTGGAACTTGTTATCACTCAGAATTTTCCTTAGAAGTTATTAGAAGAAGGAAGAAACCGAGGTAACCACAAACCAATCTTTTAAGTATAGGCTCTATCCAACCTATGATTCAGAGAGGGCTCTCTCTATATGATTTGGCTTTGCTTCTTATGGGATTTTAGGCTAGTTCTTAGTGTTCCTTGGGGTTTTGGTTTTGATTTGAAGGTTGGGTGGTGGAATTCTTAGAGCAGATGGATAGAGCTAGGTCTTCAAGCCATTGGGCTATGGAGTCAAGAAATGGATAGCAGGACTGGACCAATTCATTAAAGGGAATGTTTAGAGGGTAGGCTAGCAGAGAAAAAGGCAAATCTTTAGGCCTAATGGGTGAAGTAATTCTAACCATGGTGAAAGGGCACTCAAGAATCCTTAGACCGGGATCAGAATGAAGAAACAAAGGATAATCATGAACAAAAGGAAATTAATAATCCTTTGCTATAGATCACAAGAAGTCACCTAAACTAAGGAGCAATCAAGAATTCCTTAACTTGGATTTGTGAAGAAAACATATAATAATGCATAACGGTCAAGGCATAGTGCATTTAAGCAATTTCTGAAATATCATTCCATGTTATAACATTTATATTTTAGAGATACATAAAAGATTATGGAAAAAAATTGAAGAAAAACAACATTGAACATGAGAGAATACTTATCTGCATTTCTCCTTACACAAGAATCCTGTAAAATATCTGATCTTTATTCCTTGATCCAACAAGCCAATCCAGTCATTGATACAAAAGAATTTCTGATTTGAGAGAAAAAGTATATAGAAATGTTTTGGAATCCACCCTGCATACTTCTAAATATGAAGTGTATATACAATTTTTTTTTACAAAATATCTCAAAACAACATGAGATTTATTCTAGGAAATACAAAATATCTTCTAGCAAGAAGATAGAGACAGCTAATGAACTGTTTCTTGTTGTCCCTTTTATTATGGTTGTGCTGGCCTTTATGGTTGAAGTGTAGCCCTTTATGCTAGTTGATAGTTGTGGCATTTTTACGCTGGAGTCTTCTTTACTTTGATATTTCATCTGATAGTCTTTGACCCTACTACTCTTTGACCCTGTTGTGCTGTATTTACCTGTTTCACCCTGCTGCCTTCATTTTTACTGCACAGTAACTTTCAGCTGTTTATTTATCACAGTAAATCTATCATTGTCTCCCACCATTCTGCATCTAGTAATTTCAAATTTACCATTCTCCTGTATATTTCATCAGCCTCGGTATATTTATCAAAATTTGGCTTGCTAAGGAACAAAGGTTTTACCTCATGCTCAAGGAAAACAAGTTCTTAAATGTGTCATATAATACTTTGCTTGTTGGCAAGGATTTAATGGATGAAGAACTGGCTTATTTCTTAGCCAATTTTCTAAGTCTATCCCCATAGTCCAACTGTGTCATTAGTTTATCATGGATGACCATAGGACTGGGCATACCTTTCTCCCTCAAAATCTGGAATTTTGCCATGAACCTATCAATGGCTACCTGCATATTGTGGCACTTTTCTTCCAAATTAAGCATAAGGTTCCTTTTGGAAACGACCTTCCTTATTTCTAAAATGGCAACAGTCCTGTCTTCCATATTTAGCTCTTGGAGCTCATATCTATTCTTGCTATTGAGGAAGTGAATGAGTCTATTTGTGTCCTCTAGCTTATTTCCTAACTCATCCTTTACTTTCCAGATAACTTCAGTAGCTACCTTTACTAGCTCTGTTTGCTGAAAAATAACTTGGATTGATGGCCAAATACCATTGACAGAGTCAATGATATTGGCCCACAACATTTCCTTGGTTTGTCCAAGTGGCTTTTCCAGTGTTAAATCCTTCTCTAGGATTTTGATTCTCTCACCCATTCTTTGTGCCTTTTGTGTTTCTTCTTTTTGCTTGAGTTGGGCTAATCTGCAATCAGTTTCCAACTTTGCCACCTTTTCCTTTAGCTTTTTCATCTTTGTAGCCTAGATGGTCATTTCTTCCATGGCTTTCACAAGTTCTGCTGCTTTGTCTCTTGATGCACTTGCTGCTGAAGTAGATTCTGCTGTTACTGGCAATGTTGTTGCAGGTGGAGCTGTGGGTGCCAGTGATGCTGCTAGTGTAGAAGGAACTGTTGTGGATATCGTGGGATGACAGTTCTGGAAGTTGTGGCCAAGTCACTTTGCTTTGATTGAATTAAAGTGTCCAAGTCCTTCTCTGTCTCCTTGAGTTGATCATTTAGCTTCAAGAGTAAGTCCATGAGCTCTTGATGTCCTTGCTGGGCTTCTAAGACCTCTAATGTTTGTGGATGATGCAGCTGGGGTATCTTTAGCTACTTCTTGAGTGCAGCGATATCATCATTTTTCTTCTTTATTAGCTACTCTTGGCTTCTATATCCTTGGGATCGTGTCCTAATTCAATTACTAAGTCCTATAAGGACTTGATCCTTGTGTCCTTGGCCTATGAGGAGGCCTTCTCCAATTGAAATTGTGTAGATATGTTGTTTAAGAAATTTTGTAGCTGATGAGCAGCTATGGAATTTCCTGTCAATGTGGAGTATATCATCTCCCTTGCTTGTTTGTGTAGCTCAATCTGGTCTATGGGATGGATATCCCTTGCTAGCACTTCAAAATCTACTTTCTTGAAATCTGAGGTTGTTTTTGGCTGTTGAGTTGTAGGCTTGATAAAAGTCATCTTCATTTTCGACTCTTTGATATCAAAGGCTGACATTAGCCTGGTTTGATTGGTAGGGGTCATCTTCAGGTACTAGGCATAAGTTTAGACCTTAAGCTTCTCATTCCTTGCTTTTATTTCCCTGTACCTTTCCTTGATATCTTGGTCTTTGTCAACAGGCATTCTGAAGGAAGATAATTCAAGACTAAGTTTCCTTTCCAACACTTGAGTTTGTGATGTGGAGGGTGTGCCTTCCGATGGGGTGATGGGCCAATTTTGTAGAGTTGAGTTTGGGATATAAGTCCAACAGATCTCCAATTGAGAGGGGAGTTAGGTTTGGCCCTGGTTGGAGCTGCAACATTTCATTTATAGATTTAGTAGTGATGGTGAAACGGACCTTCTGGTCATGAGACATGATGGTTCTGTGACTTGGGACATAAAAATCATAGAACATATGCACAATTTTAGGAAAAATGTGGACTTGGGGGAACATGTACTTGGGAACATTTGACTCCCAAAGGCCAATTTCATTAGCTTGGTTCAGGAACTTGTCCCTACTTTGGAAATGTATTTTGAGCAGGAGATTTATGACAGTGGTATCGTTTATCTGGAAATCTTTATTAGCTAGGGGAAGGTGGTCCAGGTCTAAATGGGGTGTAGAGATGGGTTTCACATCCATAGAAATTGGGACAACCTTACTCAGTTCTTGTGGATTTGAGTATGGGGGTAGTTTCAAGTTTTTTAGGGCAACAATGTTCTGCAAGGAGTAGGCTTGAGCTCTTGAGTATTTTTAATTAATTTTTAACTTAACTAAAAATACTCAGCAATTGGTTACTTTGAAATTGACAGGGTATTTGGTGAATTCTGGTTTAAATACTTGGAACTAGGGTGAATTGACTTTAAGCAGGGTGGCTGGCGATTACAAGTGGTCGAATGGGCTTTGTATAGGCTGCAAGGCCGACTGGGTTGTCTGTGACATATTTGGAGTGAAATTGTACATGGGTTGACGGCTTTGAAATTTGCAGGTGTCGTGCATGCATACAGAGGCTTGCAGAAGAAAATTCAGTGAAAACAAACAATTTTGGGGCTTTTTCCTTTTATACACAAAAGTTATTTTTTGGCGGGCATGAGGTGAATAATGGTTAATTTGTCGCGTAGTAGGAGGGCGGTAAGAGGTTCATTTCACACTGCTTTTGGGCACTCGGTGGTATTTGGGAGGGGCCGCCTGATTCCACTCATCGAATGACACGTAGCATCAAGGGCCGGGAGGAAAACCACTTTATCAGGTGGGTAAAGGACAGACATCGGGTTGGCCTGATATGGATGAGAGCCGTTGGATGAGGAGGGGGACAATCACACGGTGATCGGGTGGAGAAGCTGTGCGGAGGCTAGTAGGGGGCCCAACGGGCACTTAATTATGACGATATTAGGGTTTGATAATGGTTTAAAGTGAGATTAGGCTATCGGGGTAATCAACGGAGGATTAAAGGGAGCTTTAGTAACTTGATCGCAGGTTGACCAGTTAAAGGTTTTGGTTGGGTTTTAGGTGAAAATCATAGTTTATAATTAAACTAGGGTGTAGGGTTAATTTATACATTGCAGTTAAATATATACGGGAAATTGGGCTTATCAGGATTTAATATAATAAAGTTAGTAATTAATATGGAAAATGGGCGGAAAAGGAAAAACACTAACCAAAATGCATTTTTGTGAATTACATGTTTTTCACATATTTAAATTAATACCTAGGGTAAAGCATTTTTGTGGGTTTTTGGTATGAAAAGTGTTTTATATGGGGGGAAATTTCTTTTCCTAGGTAAAAAGTGTTTTAACCTTAGGAAAAGGAGTATTATTAGGAAAATGAATGAACTGAAGGGGGGATGAACTTTTATGAGCGAAATCTAGTGCTTGATATCCATAAGTCATTGAGCCGAGGGTCCAATCCCTCCAAAAGTCAAAGAAATGCTCTGAGCCTCTTTGACTTAAAGGTTTTTAGTACTTTGAACTTTATTATGGGAAATTAGTTAAGTAAAGAGGTGAAATGAATGGGGGAAGTTAATTAATTGACTTTGAAATTCATTTGCATGCTTGATTGTCCATTCATATTTGGAACATATGATGAAAAATGATAAATATGCAATTTTTCTAATCAATCATCATACTTCTGCAACCTTTCTTCTACTTACCCATCTACTTATCCTACCATTTTTTCTTCACTTTATTAGGGTGCATTTAAGCTAGCAAACCCTTATCAATATTTTCTTTTCTTTGCATAGAAAACTATCTAAATCAAACCTTATATCATCCAAGGGTTCAGATTAAATAGTTGAGCTCCTTTTATTTACTCTACCTATCTAATTATCTACCAAGATTACATTGTTTAGTTATATTTTATTCTCTATCTATAAACATAAAATTGAAAACATGAAGTAGCCAAGTTTAAACATTTTGACTATCACAGATTGTGGCAAGCATTACAAGCTACATACAATCATTTATTATGCATAAAATTAGATAGGAGTGGCATTTTGACTTGCACACTTTCCATGGTCTCTTTTGCCTTTTGGGGTTCATATATTTCATTTTTTTGACCTATTTTCATTCTTTTTGTCCTTTGATTATTCTTTTAGGACATACCCTCTTTACATTTTTTATTTTTATTTTTTAATATGGAAAACATTTGCAAAAAGCAAAGGTATGTACAATATTACAAGGCTTAATCTCAGTCAATCAAAATTATGATTCCTATTGGTATAGGAACTAACAGTGGCTCCACTTGGGGATGGCCTTTCTTGGTGAATTGTCAAGAACTTTGTAGATCAGTAGCCTTTGAATTGTTGTTGATGTTACCTTGCAAAATTATCCTCTATGCCTCTGCATTATTGATACTTATGATAGTGAATCTTTAAAGCTCAGAGCCTTCTCTTCGGGTTTCAACTTCAATAATCACCATCCAATCAACTCTAGACTTTTGAAAATAAAGTATGTACAAATGAGAAGTGAAATTAGTAGTCAGTTTCAATATAGTGCTTGAGCATTCGACCATTCACTAGTCCACCTTTTACTTCTGTACCATCCATTTCTCTTAGGAAGAAAGCATTTTTACCTCTGAAAGCATAAATGACATATAGGCCTTTCCGTAGGAAATCAAGTTTCCCATGTTTACCTTTACTTCCCTCCTTGAGTCCCATTTTAGGACTTTGTCACCAAGGTAGAAATCCTTAGCCTTGGTCCTTTTATCAAAAATATTCTTGATCCTTTCCTGCACAACCTGAGATCTGATGTACACTTCTTCCTTGGTTTGCTGTAAATGAATTGTTTGGTTGATTCTTCTTTGGATACTATTTGGTTCCACCTGCAACTCTTGAAGCAGCTTCATCATTGGTGTTCCCAAGGAGGATGGAAAGATAGCTTCCATCCCATAAACTAGTTGGTAGGGAGAGGTACCAATTGATTTCTTTGTGGTTAGTCTATCTTCCCATAAGGCATTTACTAGCTTTCTATTCTATGATTGCTTATTATCCTCTGACAACTTTTTGATGATATTTACCAGACTTTTGTTTGAGGATTCTACTAGTCCATTTCCTTGAGTATAATAGGTTGTGGAATGGCCTAGGGTTATATGATACTTGTTACAAAAATATATAATTCTTTTGGATTTAAAGGCTGCTGCATTATCAGTAATGAGCTTAGTTGGACATCCAAATCTTGATAGGATGTTGGTTTTAAGGAAGGTTATGATAACAATGTCAGTGGCTTGCCTTGAAGGTATGATCTCTATCCATTTGGTGAAATAGTCTGTGGCAGTGAAGACTCATTTGTGTTGGGCAGAGGAGGGTGGGTGAATTTCACCAGTGAATTCTAGACCCCATTGTTGAAAATGTGTTTCAGCAGAGATTGGCTTGAGGGGTAACGGTGGAAGCTTTTTCTTTCCCTCAAAAATTTGACATCTATGACAGGAGGTCACATGTTTCTTGACATCAGAAGACAAAGTTGGCCAATAGAAACCAACTCTAAGAATTTTATCTACAGTGGTTTTCCAGTAAAGGTGTCCTCCATAGTCACCTGCATGAAACTCTTGCAATACTTTGTTAGATTCATCGTTTAATAAATAGTAGAGAAGAATATCTTCACGATTCCTCAAAAATAAAGCATTTTCTAATAGACAAAATTTTAAGGACTTCATCTTCAAAAATGTACTTTTGGTCTTAGATAATCTAGGAGGAGCTTGTAAATTTTGTAAAACATAAATGATATGTGATTCAATAAAGGCCTGGCTGATTAGTGGAGTCACCATCTCCTCTTCATTATCTATTTATGCAATAAAGTTTATATCTAGGACCTAATAGTTTGACTCAACCATGAGCTTGTCTAAACCTTGGCCCTTGATTAACTTAGTTGGTCTGATTTCTATGTCATATTCTAAAATAGTAGCAATCAATTTTCCCCTCTTTCCATTTGGACCACCCTGAGTTAGGATGTCTTTGACTATTGAATTGGGAACATAGGCTACTATATGAGAATATAAAATGTATACTCTAAAGTCCTTGATAGCTTTGACCAAAGCAAAAAATTGTTTTTCCATTATGTTGTATTTTAAGGGGGCATCTCTCAGGGCCTTGCTAAAGAAAGCAATAGGTTTTTCATAGCCCTGGTCATTTTTCTGCAGTAAAACTACAGTAATTGTGTGATCAGAAGTAAAGGAAAATAAGATGAAATCTCGATCAAATTTTGGACTAATCAAAACTGGTGTTCTAGTTAAGGCTAGTTTAATGTCTTCAAAGGATTTCTTAGCCTCAACAATCCATTTGATGGTGAAATCTTTTTCAACATATTGTTCAGTGATCTAATTAATTTTACTAGATTAGACATAAATCTCCTAAGAAAGTTAAATCTTCCTAAGAAAGCTTGCAGTTCTCTAATGTTCCTTGGATGTTGTATCTGTAAGATGGCTTCTATTCTTGCAGGGTCTATTCGGATACCATCTTTCGAAATTATATGACCTATTAACTTGCCTTCTTCTAATCCAAACAAAGACTTCTTGGGGTTCAAAGAAATTCCATATTTCCTGCATTTAATAAAAACTTGCCATAGATGATCCAAATATTGGCAATCAGATTTTGAAAATACAGTAATGTCATCTAGATATATTACAAGGAAATCATGAATTTCTTTGGCAAAGGTTATATCAAAATCCATCTGGAAAGTGGCTCCTGCATTCATTAGTCCAACGGGCATTTTCACATACATGAATGTCCCCAAGGAGTAGTGAAGGCAATCTTGGCTTGGTCATCAGGATGAACTAAAATCTATTTGTAACCAGAAAACCCATCCAATAATGAGATCCTGGTTGATCCAACTACCCTTTGCAAAATATGGTCCATTTTGGGGAGAGGATAATTGTCTTTAAGGGATACTTTGTTTAGGTTTCTAAGGTCCAAATAGAGTCTGATCTCGCCAGTTTTCTTCCTAGTTGGCACCAGGTTTGAAACCCAATCAGAAAATCTGATTGGTGCAATTATCTTAGCATCATACATTCTCTGGATTTCCTTTTCAATTGAAGGTAATAAGACAGGATTTATCCTTCTAAGTTTTTGTTTGAAAGGTTTTTGATTTTATTTTATAGGGATTGTGTGTTGTATGATGCTGGTGTCATAGGATTTGAGGTCCTCATAACTCCAAGCAAAGACATCCTGAAATTCTTTTAATAACTCAATGTATTTTACTCTTTTAGTGGGAGGTAATGATTTAGAAAGTTTGATCAATTTGGGATTTTCATCAGTGCCAATATTACACTCCTCCATATCAGATTTCAAAGGTTCCATTTTAGGCTTTCTAGGAACATAATTTGAATCAAGCAGGTCTTCCAAAGGGGTTAACCCCTTAGGTAAGAAATTGTCTTTGAGATTGATTACTTCAGTGTCTTCGTTAATTATCTCATCAATCTCAACTTGCTCTAGGTTTTCTACATCTGATTTTGCAAATTTAGTGGGATGAAATCTATCTACCTCTTCACCTTCTATCTCGTTTATTTCTATTTTATCTTTAGTGTTAGGATCTATTGATGTGTCAGTATCTATATTTCTATTTACAAATTATTGTTCTAAAATAAAAAAGTTGATTATTTGTTTGTCATCAACAAATATTTTCCAGTTCTTCAAATTATCTGGAATTGCAGGCTTGTGCCTTACTTCAGTAGTGTACTGATAGTTAAGTTGAAAGGGTAACTTGCAGGTGCTAGCAAACATTGCTAAACTATGAGCTTGCATATTATGTTTTCTAGGAATTACAACAACTTTGGTTTCTAAGAAAGTGTTTAGTATTTCTACAATGGTTTCTCTATAACAACTTAATCTAGGGTCTTTGGTCATATACACAACATTAATTTGTTTGATCACTAATTCAGAGTCTCCCATGACAAAAACTCTTATAGGTCCTAGATTCCTAACTAATTTAAGACCTAAAATTAGTGCTTCATACTTAGCCATATTTTTAGTACATTTAAAATTTAGTCTGTATGCATGGCTTTCTGTGTAATCATTCTCTAGATTGTATATCCAAACTCCTGCTCCTGCTCCAAACTGATTGACTGACCCATCAAACTCAAGATGCCACAATATCTCATGTTCATAATTAGTGCCATCTATTTTTTCCAACTTTTCCTCATCTTGACTACCTTGTTTAGTGGAAAGTTCTAAAGTTTGGACAATTTCCTTTTGTTTTGAAACTGCAATTTCTTTTGGTTCTGTATCAACACTGTCTAAAAGATTTTCTTGTGTTTCATCAGTGTTATACAAAATAAAAGAATCAATGTTTGAATGTACAGAGTAGATAGGAAAGTTTTGAGGCCAATCCTGGCTACTCACCATGTATTTCATTAAAGTTTCTCGGTATAGCTTTTTGGGTTGTCCAAAAATAGAAATTGTTGCATATGACATATCAAGTTGTAAAGATCCCTGAAGTTTGGCTCCTCATGACCTGGATAACAACATGCCATACTTCGGTGGGATGTCTTCAACCACAATATCCATAAGGATACTCTTGGCAGGATATTGAACTAAGGTAACACAGAGGTCTATAATCAACCCCAACGACATTACTTAACTTGAGTCAAATGAAAATAAGTCCTTGTAAGGTCTAGGTTCAATTTTTCCATTATTGACTTGGACATTAAGTTGTGGGAGGCTCCAGAATCCAACATTGCATTATGAAGAATTTTGTCATGGATGCCAAGGCTAATGTTGAAAGGTGGTATTCCTCCTTCTAGTGGTTTTCCATTGACATCTGGACCAAATATAAGTTCAGGTTGGTCATCAAACAAGTTAACGAAATCCTCATTTTCAACAAGGTTCAGGGTTTGGTTTATATGTGTTTTATAGGTTTCATTCTTGATTAACTCTGTCAAAGGGACTAAAATCTTTAGCTTAGCTACCTCTACTCCCAAATTAAAAGGAAAAGGGACTTTCTCTGTTTGAGGGTTTGGAATTTTGACAGCAGGGATTTGAGTGGGATGGTTTTCTTTTCCTTTATTGGGGACTTCTTTTTGTGAATTTTCCAATCTAGTATTTTGAAGTGTGTCCACTGGTTTTTTGGGGGGAATTGAAGAAGAGGGTTGATCAGCAGAAGGTTGATTAGGGGTTATATCTTCAATGGTAGGACCAGAAGGATTCTGGTTTTGTCCAGGGAAAATATGAATGATTTTATAAACTGGGGCTTCTTTGATTTTCTTTGGTTGATTTGGCACTGTTTGAATTCTTTTTACTCAGGTTATACTACTTATGTACTTCAAAGATGGCAGAATCATAACCTTGTTTATAATCAAATGACTCTCCAGACTGGATTTGCAATTGCTACAACATATGTAATTCTTGATCATCGTGGGTTAGAAAAACAACACCTTCATCATATAATCCCATCAAGTTAATTTGTGTATCTTGCTCTGGCTCTTCAGGATGGGATCTGTCTACATAATTTTCTTGGAAAGGAGGTTAGATTCTGACCAGGTCCATTTTTTCAAGTATTTTGGTTTTGGTTTTATCTAAAGTTCGGGTTTCTAACTGGAGGAGCCTGTTAATTATCCCACTGGGGTTTCCTCTCTATATGCTCTATTCTATCCACTAATGTTTCCATGCCTTTTGTTGAGCTATCTATTTTAATGTCAGAGGGTCAAGATGATGGAGGTGCATGCCACTCAGAGGGAAAAAGCCTGCAGTTTCTATGTTTTCTAGTTAAAAATAGGATAAAAAAAAACATGCTATTTTTTTTTTTAAAGTAAGATAGGAGTGGAAAATAAAACTTGTTATCTTTTCATAAGATAGAAAAATTGTAAAAAAGCCTTAAATTACCTTGTAAAAGGCTGCTTTCGTAATACGCAAAGTTATCTATATGAATAAAAAAAAATGGACTTGGCCGCCAAGCTGGTGAGAGAAGGTGATGCCAGTGTTCTTGTGAAAATTTTTCTCTCATGTAAACACCTGAATGTTATATTGTTAATGGAATTTTTGAGATCGCTGTAAAATTTTTGGAATTCCGCAACTTTCACATGGCGTAATTGTTTGTATATGATATATATAAAACTGGTATGAATACCTTGCCAAGCGTGGGAAAAATGTATTGCATGTGATAAATAATGATCTGTGTATTAATACAATGGGTGATAGTGAGCATAAGGCACGGTTCTATTATTTGATATGCGCCCGAAATATTGAAGGAACCTCTCCCTATGTTATTGTAAAATGTCGCTTAGATCCTTTCAAGGGCCGAAGCAATTCATTCTCGAGAATATGGAGGCGTGACTATGGTGGCCTGGAAAGATATGTAACAACAGTCAGTATTTATTAATCGCGCGATAATGATTGGACGAACAGTAAAAAAATAATTGGTTAATGAATCTACAGTTTGGGATGGTGGCGACATAAGTTCAAACCGGCACAATTCCATATTAAAAGAGTATACAACATTATATGCTGTATATACGTTGCGTGTTCTTTATATTCTTGGTTGAATACAAGGTTGCGTGTGGGGTTATTTCTTTGTTTTATTTTGGATTGAAGTTCCAACTGCAACCGGAAGGTAAGGAGCACTGCGTGGCTTCATTGTGTTATATTTGTTTGTGCAGAGAGAGAGAGAGGGCTCTCAACCTTGTATGGTTTGGATTGAACTTACAAGTGTGGTTCAAGCGTAGAACAGTGGTAATCTCCTTGTAGTGTCTTGCTCTAACAGCATGTAGGCTATTAGCTGAACGTTCTATCAATTATTTATATTATAACCACTGTTCACTGTTGCACATTTCATAACCATTCATCCATTCGGATGGTCTGAGCCAGCGATGGGCGATTCGTTGGTATTCTAGACATCTTTGTATTGGAATGAGATCTAATGTATTGTGTTTGCATAGTTTGTAGCAAATCCATTCTTGAAAGGTCGCCAATAATCATAAATATATAGTTTCCTCGTAAGGCATGCGTAAAATTGTGATTTTAAGTTTGCTGCCTTGATTATAACTTAGAAAGGTTGTGACCCGTTAAAGGAAAGGAAGGAAGCTATTAGTTAATGACTGATACTCCTGAAGACAGTTCAAAGGAAATTGAGGCAGAGATTCAGGAGATTGCTGTCAAATTAGAGAGATTATCCTTAACGCATGCATCCCCGCCATCATTGGTGGTATCAGAGCCATCAACTGACATAGAATTGAATCTCAGGAGCAGGAGAAGGATGGCTTTTAGAGTTGGAAGAGGACGAGGACGTGGTGGAAGAGGACGGCCTGTTGCGAATGCTGAAATAATGGAAAGTCTAGAAGAGCTGTGAGCTAGATTGGATGCGTTAACCTCAGACAAGAACATAGATGATGGAGATGTCAGTGAACCCGAAGTTGAAGCTACAGAGGAGGAAGTGGTAAAAGTTACTCCTGAGATGAAGTTCTTTCAGTCAGTGTTGAAATCCACAGCCAGGCCATGGAACCAATTAGTGCCGGTATACCAAGGAGGACTGAATCCAGAAGAATTGATCGACTGGATTAATAGCATGGAGAAATTATTCGATTATGAAGAAATGGAAGATGAGAAGAAAGTAAAGTTTGCTGTCACCAAACTAATAGGCCATGTAGCGCTCTGGTGGGATGGTGTGCAGGCGGAAAGGAGGAGACTTGGTAAGTAGCCAATCAAGAATTGGAGCAGAATGGTAGCAAAGTTAAAAGGTAAGTTTTTGCCCAGTAATTATCAGCAAACATTGTTTAGAAAAATGCAAAATCTTAGACAGAGAGCTTTAACAGTAAAAGAATACACAGAGGAGTTCTATAAGGTGAGCATAAGAGCTGGAGAAGCCCAAGACATAGATGAGAAGGTGGATAGATATATGAATGGCCTCAGGATGGACATTCAGGATGAGATAAGTCTGCTGTCTCCTAAAACAATAGAGGAAAGTTATCAGATAGCGCTGAAAGCTGAGGAAAAACTGATGAGGAAGCAGTCTGCCAGAGGGAGAGGGACTTTCAGAGGAAAAGAAATTCAAGGTGGTAGTGGAAGATCTACAACACCTAAAGAAGGAGCTAACAGTAGCTCAACCCAGCATGCACCCACAGGAGGTGATGCAAGAGGCATAGGGAGTTTTTCTAGAGGAAGAGGAGGCAGAGGAGGAGGGAGAGAAATAAGATGCTACAGATGTAATAAGCTGGGACATAGAGCTTTTGAGTGCCCAGAGAATGCAGAAATAAAGCAGAGGAATGCAATTGTTGCTCCAGCTGAGGAAGAGGCACCAGTGGCAGCAGTAACAGAAGAAGTAAATACACCAGAAAGGGGAGAATCTCTGGTACTTAATAAAGTCCTACTTAAGCCAGCAAAGGAGATGGCTGAACCGTCACAAAGGAAGACTTTATTCAGGATAGTGTGCAAAGTCCAAGGGACATGTTGCCAGATGATCATTAATAGTGGCAACACTGATAATTTGGTTTCTACAGAAGTAGTGGAGAAATTGAAGATGAAGACAATGAAGCATCCAACACCTTATAAAGTGTCATGGTTGAAAAAGGGACATCAACTACTGGTAAGTGAACAGTGTGAAGTAGAATTTCAAGTGGGCAAGTACAAAGAAAAAATTGTTTGTGATGTGATGCCTATGGACGTGTGTCGCATATTGCTTGGAAGACCTTGGCAATATGACAGAGCAGCCATACATGATGGGAAGAGGAACACCTACAAGTTTGGAAAGGATGGTGTCAATCATACATTGTTTCCTCTGCAAGAAGAAGATGGACTGGGACAGAAGACTGATCCAAAAACTATGTTATTTGGAGGAAAGGAATACTTGGAGTAGATAGTGGATGTACAATTGAGACGGGAAGAACTCAAAGCAGATGAGTTGGAAGAGGAGGTTTCCATTGGTGAAGGAGAGGAGAAGATCATTGATGATCCCTTGAGTTACTAGGTAAATCCAGATCAGTTGGATAGTGTGAACTCTTGTGTTTGTATAGCTGACAATTGTGATGTGATTACAGGTGTTGAGAAGGATGCACAATATTGTGAAGCTGTCACAAACATGGAAAAGAATCTTTTAGGAGATAAGTACTTTGCAGAAGAAAGCAACAATTCTTTTGCTGTTACAGCACATAAAGTTCTTGTGAATGAAGAAAAGGATCAGCTTGAGGAGCTGGTATATGAACCAACAATTGAAACTGTTGAAATTTGTAGTTTTAAAACTAGCAAGTTCTGTATGAATGCATGGATGATACATGATGATGATCAATTTGTTATAAATGATGATAATGACAAACTGTTTCTATTAAGTGATGGACAGATAACTGAGTTTATTGCAGGAGTTGAGAATCAGAATTATGTTCTGATAACAGATGATGAGATGGTAACAACAAGAAGCTTGGAAGATTGCACAGAAAGTTTCTCAAAAGAGATGACATATTTATGGCATGAGTTAAGTGTTCTAGAGAAGAGACTAGAAGTACAGAAGATAAATATTCAGAATATAAAGACAGAGATGAATGAAAATGAAGAGGTTCATAAACCAGAATACAGAGGCATTCTCGGAGAAGATGATGCTGAGGATAGACTAAGTGATAATTTCAAGAATGATTGGGATCAACATACTGAAATACTGGCAGTGGGAAGTAAGGCAATGAGGCCTTATGAATTTTATTTTAGCAAGTGTTTGGTCAATGCAGGTATTAGTACTGAAGAACATTTGACTCAATTGAGCAGTGAAATGAAGGGAGAAGAAGTTTTCTGTTCCAGAAGACAAGAGGGTATGGATGATCGGGTGGCAGTCAGAACATAAACAAGCATAGAAGCAATAAGTCAGCAAGTGATAGTACAAACTGAGCAAGTCGTCTTAGCTCAGCAGGCAGCAAGAAATCAACAGCTTGAAGAATTATTGGACAAGGAAATTGAATTAATTAGAAGAATCATGTTAAAGGTGTCTCAGAGGAAGACATCAGCAAGAAAGAGAAGCAGCAGCAAAATAAAGACAGGGATAGATTATGAAAGTGCAGCTAGTGGAGCTAGACAACATAAAATATGGAGACCTGGAGAAAAGCAGCAAGCAACAACAGATGATAACTTGCAGAACAAAGTGTGGGACCTTGGAAGATAAGAACAAAGACTAAAACGCATGATCAGGAGATCATGATCATTTTCAACCTTGGGAGTCTGATGCAGGTGCATGCCACTCAGAGGGAAAAAGCCTGTAGTTTCTATGTTTTCTAGTTAAAAATAGGATTAAAAAAAAACATGCTATCTTTTTTTTAAAAAGTAAGATAGGAGTGGAGAATAAAACTTGCTATCTTTTCATAAGATAGACAAATTGTAAAAAAGCCTTAAATTACCTTGTAAAAGGCTACTTTTGTAATAGGCAAAGTTATCTATATGAATAAAAAAAAAGGGACTTGGCCGCCAAGCTGGTGAGAGAAGGCGATGCCAGTGTTCTTGTGAGACCTTTTCTCTCATGTAAAAACCTGAATGTTATATTGTTAATGGAATTTTTGAGATCGCTGTAAAAATTTGGGAATTTCGTAGCTTTCACATGGCGTAATTGTTTGTATATGATATATATAAAACTGGTATGAATACCTTGCCAAGCGTAGGCAAAATGTATTGCATGTGATAAATAATGATCTGTGTATTAATACAGTGGGTGATAGTGAGCATAAGGCATGGTTCAATTATTTGATATGCGCCCGAAATATTGAAGGAACCTGTCCCTATGTTATTGTAAAATGTCGCTTCGATCCTTTCAAGGGCCGAAGCAATTCATTCTCGAGAATATGGAGGCGTCACTATGGTGGCCCGAAAAGATATGTAACAGTAGTCAGTATTTATTAATCGCATGATAATGATTAGATGAACAGTAAAAAAAAAATTGGTTAACGAATCTACAGTTTGGGACGGTGGCGGCATACGTTCGAACTGGCGCAATTCCAGATTAAAAGAGTATACAACATTATATGCTATATATACGTGGCATGTTCTTTATATTCTTGGTTGAATACAAGGCTGTGTGCGGGGTTATTTCTTTGTTTTATTTTGGATTGAAGTTCCAACTGCAACCAGAAGGTAAGGAGCATTGCGTGGCTTCATTGTGTTATATTTGTTTGTGCAGAGAGAGAGAGAGGGCTCTCAACCTTGTATGGTTTGGATTGAACTTACAAGTGCGGTTCAAGCGTAGAACAATGGTAATATCCTTGTAGTGTCTTGCTCTAACAACATGCAGGCTATTAGCTGAACATTCTATCAATTATTTATATTATAACCACTATTCACTATTGCACATTTCATAACCATTCATCCATTCGGATGGTCTGAGCCAGTGATGGGCGATTCGTTGGTATTCTAGACATCTTTGTATTGGAATGAGATCTAATGTATTGTGTTTGCATAGTTTGTAGCAAATCCATTCTTGAAAGGTCGCCAATAATCATAAATATATAGTTTCCTCGTAAGGCATGCGTAAAATTGTGATTTTAAGTTTGCTACCTTGATTATAACTTAGAAAGGTTGTGACCCGTTAAAGAAAAGGAAGGAATTTATCAATTAATGACTAATACTCCTGAAGACAGTTCAAAGGAAATTGAGGCAGAGATTCAGGAGATTGTTGTCAAATTAGAGAGATTATCCTTAATGCCTCCATCCCCGCCATCTGAAGACTCATCTTTAGATGATCCTCTTCTTTCATTCCTAACTCTAGCTCTTTTAGCTAATAAATTAGCCTCTACACTTACTGCTACACTTTGCATATTTTCTAGGGTTGGGGGGTTTCTTTCCCTGAGCTGGAATGCCATGTCTATGTCAAAACCATCAGGGAACTTTATTAATGCTAAGTTAGGTGGGGGTCTAAGATTTATTGGAATTGCATTGTATATATTGTTAAATCTGGTGCAGTAATCTTGAATAGTTTCATCGGGTCCTCTCCTAATATTTTCATATTCAGAAAGGATCTATAGAGGATTCTTTTTCTTTTCCCATCTATTCAAAAATTGTTGTTGAAATACTTCTAAACTATCAATACTATTATGAGGCAGTGATATAAACTATTTTCTAACATCACCAGCTAAATTCTAAGCGAATAATCTCATTTGGACATCCACAATACCAATTTCATGAAGTTCAAAGTAGTCTGTCATTTTATTAACATGGCGCTGTGCAGTGTAGTGTACTATGCCATCAAATTGGACGATTTTACTCTAGTTGTCTACTGGCATGGCACCAAATGGTGCATGTAAGACAAGGGGAGCATATCTATTTGCCATGGCTATAAGCTGGGATGGGCTAAAATGTGGGGTTGAGGCACTGGAAGATGATGCAGTAGTGGAGGATGAACTAGGACCAGCAGGTGGTTGATGAGTAATGGTACGTTGGTAAGGAAGTGAAGGTATAAATGGAGGTGGGGAATGAACTTCAGAGGTTGAAGGGAAGAATGGTGAACTAAGAGTAGTGGATATTGGTTCAAAAATCTTAGGGTTCCTAGCAATAGTAAGGGATGACTGTGGGGAGTTCAGAATATATTCATCAATTGACTGATTGGCCTTTTGGACTTCAAGGTCTGAAATAAACTTTGGATCTAGAACAATTTCATCAAGTACACTTTCAGACCTTGTTCTAAATAGGGAAAGATCAAATGGCACATCAAAGGGAAGGTCTTCTATTCTTGTAGGGTCTATTCGGATACCATGTTTCGAAATTATATGACCTAGTAACTTGCCTTCTTCTAATCCAAACGAAGACTTCTTGGGGTTCAAAGAAATTCCATATTTCCTGCATTTAATAAAAACCCGCCTTAGATGATCCAAATGTTGGCAATCAGATTTTGAAAATACAGTAATGTCATCTAGATATATTACAATGAAATCATGAATTTCTTTGGCAAAGGCTATATCCATAGCCCTCTGGAAAGTGGCTCCTGCATTCATTAGTCCAAAGGGCAATTTCACATACATGAATGTGCCCCAAGGAGTAGTGAAGGTAGTCTTGGCTTGGTCATCAGGATGAACTAAATTTTGATTGTAACCAGAAAACCCATCCAATACTGAGATCGTGGTTGATCCAACTACCCTTTGCAAAATATGGTCCATTTTGGGGAGAGGGTAATTGTCTTTAAGGGACTTTGTTTAGGTTTCTAAGGTCCAAATAGAGTCTAATCTCGCCAGTTCTCTTCCTAGTTGGCACCAGGTTTGAAACCCAATCAGAAATCTGATTGTTGCAATTATCTTAGCATCATACATTCTCTGGATTTCCTTTTCAATTGAAGGTAATAAGACATGATTTATCCTTTTAAGTTTTTTTCTGAAAGGTTTTTGATTTTATTTTATAAGGATTGTTTGTTGTATGATGCTGGTGTCATAAAATTTGAGGTCCTCATAACTCCAAGCAAAGACATCCTGAAATTCTTTTAATAACTCAATGTATTTTACTCTTTCAGTGGGAGGTAATGATTTAGAAAGTTTGATCAATTTGGAATTTTCATCAGTGCCAATACTACACTCCTCCATATCAGATTTCAAAGTTTCCATTTTAGGCTTTCTAGGAACATCATTTGAATCAAACAGGTCTTCCAAAGGGGTTAATCCCTTAGGTAAGAAATTGTCTTTGAGATTGATTACTTCAGTGTCTTCGTTAATTATCTCATAAATCTCAACTTTCTCTAGGTTTTCTACATCTAATTTTGCAAATTTAGTGGGATGAAATCTATCTATCTCTTCACCTTCTATCTCGTTTATTTCTATTTTATCTTTAGTGTTAGGATCTATTAATGTGTTAGTATCTATATTTCTATTTACAAATTCTTGTTCTAAAATAAAAATGTTGATTATTTGTTTGTCATCAACAAATATTTGCCAGTTCTTTAAAATTATCTGGAATTGCAAGCCTGTGCCTTACTTCAGTAGTGTACTGATAGTTAAGTTGAAAGGGTAACTTGCAGGTGTTGGAAAACATTGCTAAACTATGACCCTGCATAGTATGTTTTCTAGGATTTACAACAACTTTGGTTTCTAAGAAAGTGTTTAGTATTTCTACAATGGTTCCTCTGTAACAACTTAATCTAGGGTCTTTGGTCATATATACAACATTAATTTGTTTGATCACTAATTCAGAGTCTCCCATGACAAAAAATCTTATAGGTCCTAGCTTCCTAACTAATTTAAGACCTAAAATTAGTGCTTCATACTTAGCCATATTGTTAGTACATTTAAAATTTAGTCTGTATGCATGGCCTTCTGTGTAATCATTCTCTAAATTGTATATCCAAACTCCTGCTCCTGCTCCAAACTGATTGACTGACCCATCAAACTCAATATGCCACAATATCTCATGTTCATAATTAGTGCCATCTATTTTTTCCAACTTTTCCTCATCTTGACTACCTTGTTTAGTGGAAAGTTCTAAAGTTTGGACAGTTTCCTTTTGTTTTGAAACTGCAATTTCTTTTGGTTCTGTATCAACACTGTCTAAAAGATTTTCTTGTGTTTCATCAGTGTTATACAAAATAAAAGAATCAATGTTTGAATGTACAGAGTAGATAGGAAAGTTTTGAGGCCAATCCTGGCTACTCACCATGTATTTCATTAAAGTTTCTCGGTATAGCTTTTTGGGTTGTCCAAAAATAGAAATTGTTGCATAAGACATATCAAGTTGTAAAGATCCCTTAAGTTTGGCTCCTCATGACCTGGATAACAGCATGCCATACTTCGGTGGGATGTCTGCAACCACAATATCCATAAGGATACTCTTGGCAGGATATTGAACTAAGGTAATACAGAGGTCTTTAATCAACCCCAGCGACATTACTTAACTTGAGTCAAATGAAAATAAGTCCTTGTAAGGTCTTGTAATGTCTAGGTTCAATTTTTCCATTATTGACTTGGACATTAAGTTGTGGGAGGCTCCAGAATCCAACATTGCATTATGAAGAATTTTGTCATGGATGCCAAGGCTAATGTTGAAAGGTGGTATTCCTCCTTCTAGTGGTTTTCCATTGACATCTGGACCAAATATAAGTTCAGGTTGGTCATCAAACAGGTTAACGGAATCCTCATTTTCAGCAAGGTTCAATGTTTGGTTTATTTGTGTTTTATAGGTTTCATTCTTGATTAACTTTGTCAAAGGGACTGAAATCTTTAGCTTAGCTACCTCTGCTCCCAAATTAAAAGGAAAAGGGACTTTCTCTGTTTGAGGGTTTGGAATTTTGACAACAGGGATTTGAGTGGGATGGTCTTCTTTTCCTTTATTGGGGACTTATTTTTGTGAATTTTCCAATCTAGTATTTTGAAGTGTTTCCACTGGTTTTTTGGGGGGAATTGAAGAAGAGGGTTGATCATCATAAGGTTGATTAGGGGTTATATCTTCAATGGTAGGACCAGAAGAATTCTGGTTTTGTCTGGTGAATCTGTATGATTTTATAATCTGGGGCTTCTTTGATTTTCTTTGGTTGATTTGGCACTTTTTCTTGGTTTGGTCATTGATATCAAAATTCTTTTTACTCCTTGGGTTATACTGCTTATGTACTTCAAAGATGGCACAATCATAACCTTGTTTATAATCAAATGACTCTCCAGACAGGATTTGCAATTGCTGCAGCATAAGCAATTCCTGATCATCGCGGGTCAGAAAAACAACACCTTCATCATATAATCCCATCAGGTTAATCTGTGTATCTTTCTCCGGGTCTTCAAGATGGGATGTTTCCGCATAGTTTTCCTGGAAAGGAGGCCTTATATTCTGATCAGGTCCATTTTTTCCAGTATTTTGGTTTTGATTTTGGTTTTTGTTTTTCCTAAAGTTCGGGTTTCTAACTGGAGGTGCCTGTTGATTATCGCACTGGGGTTTCCTCTCTATATTCTCTATTCTATTGATTAACTTTTCCATGCCTTTTGCTAAGCTATCTATTTTAATGTCAGAGGGTGAAGACTCATCTTTAGATGATCCTCTTCTTTCATTCCTAACTCTAGCTCTTTTAGCTAATAAATTAGCCTCTACACTTACTGCTACACTTTGCATATCTTCTAGGGTTGGGGGGTTTCTTTCCCTGAGCTGGAATGCCATGTCTGTGTCAAAACCATCAGGGAACTTTATTAATGCTAAGTTAGGTGGGGGTCTAAGATTTATTGGAATTGCATTGTATATATTGTTAAATCTGGTGCAGTAATCTTGAATAGTTTCATTGGGTCCTCTCCTAATATTTTCATATTCAGAAAGGATCTATAGAGGATACTTTTTCTTTTCCCATCTATTCAAAAATTGTTGTTGAAATACTTCTAAACTATCAATACTATTATCAGGCAGTGATATAAACCATTTTCTAACATCACCAGCTAAAGTCTAAGTGAATAATCTCATTTGGACATCCACAATACCAATTTCATGAAGTTCAAAGTAGTTTGTCATTTTATTAACATGGTGTTGTGCAGTGTAGTGTCCTATGCCATCAAATTGAACGATTTTACTCTGGTTTTCTGCTAGCATGGCACCAATTGGAGCATGTAAGACAAGGGTAGCATATCTATTTTCCATGACTATAACTGGGATGGGCTAAAATGTGGGGTTGAGGCACTGGAAGATGATGCAGTAGTGGAGGATGAACTAGGACCAACAGGTGGTTGATGAGTAATGGTAGGTTGGTAAGGAAGTGAAGGTATAAATGGAGGTGGGGAATGAACTCCAGAGGTTGAAGGGAATAATGGTGAACTAAGAGTAGTGGATTTTGGTTCAGAAAGATTAGGGTTCCTTACAGTAGTAAGGGATGACTGTAGGGTATTCAGAATATATTCATCAATTGACTGATTGGCCTTTTGGACTTCGAGATCTGCAATAAACTCTGGATCTATAAAGATTTCATCAAGTGCACTTTCAGACCTTGTTCTAAATAGGGAAAGATCAAATGGCACATCAAAGGGAAGGTCTTCTAAAAACAACCACTCATCAGGGCACGAATCGGCTTTGATTAAAGGTGTTTGACTAATTGAACTTTCTTCTCTTTTGGGTCTTCTCGAAATTAGTTTGGGATTATTAACTACTGGGGCGAGGTTTGTAACTCGATTAGCCCTAGTGTAGTGAGTTCTCCTTGAAGCCAGAATTTCAATCTTTTTCTAATTACTTTCCTTTTGTAAGATTTTGTAAATAAATTCTAATAAACCCTTTAAGAGGCTTGACATAAAGATTTAAAATTTTCTTAAAGGTTTATTAAGACTGAGGATTTGAGTTCCCCAGTATGGTTGCCACTATGTTATCACTCAGAATTTTCCTTAGAAGTTATCAGAAGAAGGAAGAAACTGAGGTAACCACAAACCAATATTTTACGTATAGTCTCTAGCCAACCTATGACTCAGAGAGGGCTCTCTCTCTATAATTTGGCTTTGTTTCTTATGGGATTTTAGGCTAGTTCTTAGTGTTCCTTAGGGTTTTGGTTTTGATTTGAAGGTTGGGTGGTGGAATTCTTAGAGCAGATGGATAGAGCTAGGTCTTCAAGCCATTGGGCTATGGAGGCAACAAATAGATAGCAGGACTGGACCAATTCATTAAAGGGAATGCTCACAGGGCAGGCTAGCAGAGCAAATTGCAAATCTTTAGGCCTAATGGGTGAAGTGATTCTGACCAGGGTGAAAGGGCACTTAAGAATCCTTAGACTGGGATCAGAATGAAGAAAAAGAGGATAATCATGAACAAAGGGAAATTAAGAATCCTTTGATATAGATCACAAGAAGTCACCTAAACTAAGGAGAAATCAAGAATTCATTAACTTAGATTTGTGAAGAAAACATATAATAATGCATAACAATCAAGGCAAAGTGCATTTAAGCAATTTATGAAATATCATACCATGTTATAACATTTAGAGTTTAGAGATACATAAAAGATTATGGAGAAAACTTGAAGAAAATAAACATTGAACATGAGAGAATACTTATTTGTATTTCGCTTTACACAACTTGTAAAATATCTGATCTTTATTCCTTGATCCAACAAGCCAATCTAGTCATTGATCCAAAAGAATTTCTGATTTGAGAGATAAAGTCTATAGAAATGTTTTGGAATCCACCCTACATACTTTGAAATATGAAGTATATATACAAAAACATATTACAAAATATCTCAAAACAACTTGATATGTATTCTAGGAAATAAAAAATATCTTCTAGCAAGAAGATAGAGACAACTAATGAACTATTTCTTGTTGTCCCTTTTATTATGGTTGTGTTGGCCTTTATGGTTGAAGTGTAGCCCTTTAAGCTAGCTGATAGTTATGGCATTTTTATGCTGGTGTCTTCTTTACTTTGATCTTTCATCTGATACTCTTTGACCCTGCTACTCTTTGACCCTGTTGTGTTGTTTTTACCTGTTTCACCCTATTGCCTTCATTTTTACTGCACAGTAACTTTCAGCTGTTTATTTATCACAGTAAATCTATCATTGTCTCCCACCATTCTACATCTGGTAATTTCACATTTACCATTCTCTTGTAGATTTCATCAGCCTCGGTATATTTAGCAAAATTTGGCTTGGTGAGGAACAAATGTTTTACCTCATGCTCAAGGAAAAACAAGTTCTCAAATGTGTCATATAATACTTTGCCTGTTGGTAGGGCTTTAATGGATGAAGAACTGGCCTGTTCCTTAGCCAATTTTCTAAGTCTATCCCCATAGTCCAACTGTCTCATTAGTTTATCATGGATGACCATAGGACTGGTTAGACCTTTCTCCCTCAAAATCTGGAATTTTGCCATGAACCTATCAATGGCTACCTGCATATTGTGGCACTTTTCTTCCAAATTAAGCATAAGGTTCCTTTTGGAAATGACCTTCCTTATTTCTAAAATGGTAGTAGTCCTATATTCTATATTTATCTCTTGGAACTCATATCTATTCTTGCTGTTGAGGAAGTGGATGATTTTATTTGCATCCTCTGGCTTATTTCCCGACTCCTCCTTTACTTTCTGGATAGCTTCAATAGCTACCTTTACCAGCTCTGTTTGCTAAAAAATAACTTGCATTGATGGCCAAATATCATTGACAGAGTCAATTATATTGGCCCACAACATTTCCTTGGTTTGTCCAAGTGGCTTTTCCAATGTTAAATCCTTCTCTAGGATTTTGATTCTCTCACCCATTCTTTGTGCCTTTTGTGTTTCTTCTTTTTGCATGAGTTGGGCGAGTTTGGAATCAGTTTCCAACTTTGCTACTAAATCCTTTAGCTTTTTCATCTATTTAGCATGGATGGTCATTTCTTCCATGGATTTCACAAGTTCTACTGCTTTGTCTCCTGATGCACCTGCTACTGTAGTAGATTCCGCTGTTACTGGCAATGCTGTTGTAGGTGGAGCTGTGGGTGCCAGTGATCCTGCCAGTGTAGAAGGAACTATTGTGGATACCATGGGGATGACAGTTCTGGAAGTTGTGGGCAAGTCACTTTGCTTCGATTGAATTAAAGTGTCCAACTCCTTCTCTCTCTCCTTGAATTGATCATTTAGCTTTGGGACTAAGTTCATGAGCTCTTCATGTCCTTGCTGGGCTTCTAGGACCTCTAATGTTGGTGGAAAATGCAGCTGGGGTATCTTTAGTTGCTTCTTGAGTGCAGCAATATCTTCATTTTTCTTCTTTATTAGTTGCTCTGTGGCTTTATATCCTTGGGATCGTGTCCTAATTAAATTACTAAGTCCTTTAAGGACTTGATCCTTGTGTCCTTGGCCTGTGAGGAGCAAGGAAAATTTTAAGGATGGAAATTTTTCTTGAAGTTTAGAAACATTGGCGAATCTCATTAATCCATAATATGCAAACTATAAAATGTTTATTGATATATTTGTAAAATTATTCAAATTTATAATGATTTTATATATAGTCTCTATATAATGTTGGCGATTTTAAAGTTAAAATAATTTATATTCTAAAATTTGGGCGAATCACCTTTTATAAAAATTGGAAATTAGCGAATCTTTTTGTGGAAAAATCATGGAAAATTAGCCCACTGGGCGAACATTAGCCCCTAAAATTTTCCATGAGGAGGCCTTCTCCAATTGAAATTGTGCAGATATGTTGTTTAAGGAATTCTATAGCTGATGAGCAACTATGGCCTTTCCTGTCAATGTGGAGTATATCATCTCCCCTGCTTGTTTGTGTAGCTCAATCTGGTCTATGGGATGGATATCCCTTGCCAGCACTTCAAAATCTACTTTCTTGAAATCTGAGGTTGTTTTTGGCTGTTGAGTTGTAGGCTTGATAAAAGTCATCTTCATTTTCCCCTCTTTGATATCAAAGGTTGACATTAGCCTGGTTTGATTGGTAGGGGTCATCTTCAGGTACTGGGCATAAGTTTGGACCTTAAGCTTCTCATTCCTTGCTTTTATTTCCCTGTACCTTTCCTTGATGCCTTGGTCTTTGTCAGCAGGCATTCTAAAGGAAGATACTTCAAGACTGAGTTGCCTTTCCAACACTTGAATTTTTTATGTGGAGGGTGTCCCTTCCGATGGGGTGATGGGGAAAATTTGCAGAGCTGAGTTTGGGATATAACTCCAACAGATCTCTAATTGAGAGGGGAGTTAGGTTTTGCCCTTGTTGGAGCTGCAACATTTCATTCATAGATTCAACAGTGATGTTGAAAAGGACCTTTTGGTCATGAGACAAGATGGTTCTGTGACTTGGGACATAACAAGCATAGCACATATGCACAATTTCAGGAAAAATGTGGACTTGGGGGAACTGGTACTTGGGAAAATTTGACTCCCAAAGGCCAATTTCATCAGCCTGGTTCAGGAACTTGTCCCTACTTTGGCAATGTATTTTGAGAAGGAGCTTTATGACAGTGGTATCTTTTATCTATAAATATTTATCAGCTAGGGGAAGGTGGTCTAGGTCTAAATGGGGTGTAGAGATGGGTCTCACATCCATAGCAATTGGGACAGCCATACTCACTTCTTGTGGATTTGAGTATGGGGGTTAATTTCAAGTTTTTTAGGGCAACGGTGTTCTGCAAGGAGTAGGCTTGAGCTCTTGAGTATTTTTAATTAATTTTTCGCTTAACTAAAAACACTTAGCAACTAGTTACTTTGAAATTGACAGGGTATTTGGTGAATTCTGGTTTAAATACTAGGAACTGGGGTGAATTGGCTCTTAGTAGGGTGGCTGGCCACTACAAGTGGTCGAATGGGCTTTGTAGAGGCTGCAAGGCCAACTCTGTTGTCTGCAGTGTCTTTGGAGTGAAATTGTACATGGGATGATGGCTTCGACGTTTGCAGGTATCATTCATGGGTACAGAGGCTTGTGGATGAAAATTCAGTGAAAACAAACAATTTTGGGGCTTTTATATGAAAAAGCTATTTTTTGGCGGGTACGAGGTGAATAGTGGTTAGTTTGTCGCATAGCAGCAGGGCGGTAAGCAGTTCATTTCACTCTAATTTTGGGCGCTTGGTGGTATTTGGGAGGGGCCATCTGATTCCACTGATTGAATGATACGTAGCATCAGGGACCAGGGGGAAAACCACTTCATCGGGTGGGTAAAGGACAAATGTCAGGTTGGCCCGAAATGGATGAGAGCCATCAGATGAGGAGGGGGACGATCACACAATGATCGGGTGGAGAAGCTAAGGGAAGGCTACTGGGGGGCCCGACATGCACTTAATAACGATGGTATCAAGGTTTAATAATGGCTTAAAGTGAGATTAGGCTATCGGGGTAATTAACAGAGGATTAAAGGGGGCTTTGTTAACCTGATCGCAGGTTGACCAGATAAAGGTTTTGGTCGGGTTTTAGGTGAAAATCAAAGTTTATAATTAAACTAGGGTGTAGGGTTAATTTATACATTGCAGTTAAATATATACAGGAAATTGCGTTTATCGGGATTTAATATAATAAAGCTAATAATTAATATGGAAAATGGGCAGAAAAGGAAAAACACTAAACAAAAGTTTTTTTGTGAATTACATGTTTTTCACATATTTACATTAATACTTAGGGTAAAGCATTTTTGTGGGTTTTTGGTATGAAAAGTGTTTTATATGGGGGAAAATTGCTTTTCCTAGGCAAAAAGTGTTTTAATCTTAGGAAAAGGAGTATTATTAGGAAAATGAATGAACTGGAGGGGGGATGAACTTTTTTGAGGGGAATCTAGTGCTTGATATCCATAAGTCATTGAGCCGAGGGTCTGGTCCCTTCAAAAGTTAGAGAAATGATCTGAGCCTCTTTGACTTAAAGGTTTTAAGTACTTTGAACTTTATTATGGGAAATTAGTTAAGTAAAGAGGTGAAATGAATGGGGGAAGTTAATTAATTAACTTTGAAATTCATTTGCATGCTTGATTTTCCATTCATATTTGGAACATATGATGAAAAATGATAAATATGTTTTTTGTATAATCAATCATCATACTTCTGCAACCTTTCTTCTACTTACCCATCTACTTATCCTACCATTTTTTCTTCACTTTATTAGGGTGCATTTAAGCTATCAAACCCTTATCAATATTTTCTTTTCTTTACATAGAAAATTATCTAAATCAAAGCTTATATCATCCAAGGGCTCAAATTAAATAGTTGAGCTCCTTTTATTTACTCTACCTATCTAATCATCTGCCAAGATTACACTGTTTGGTCAGATTTTATTCTCTATCTATAAACATAGAATTGGAAACATGAAGTAACCAAGTTTAAACATTTTGACTATCACGGATTGTGGCAAGGATTACAAGCTGCCCACAATTATTTATTATGCATAAAATTAAATGGGAGTGGCATTTTGACTTGCACATTTTCATGGTATCTTTTGTCTTTTGGGGTTCATATATTTCATTTTTTTGACCTATTTTCATTGTTTTTGTCATTTGATTATTCTTTTAGGACATACCCTCTTTACATTTTTAAATAATTTTTTTTTTTTTAACATGGAAAACATTTGTAGAAAGCAAAGATATGTACAATATTACAAGGCTTAATCTCAGTCAATCAAAATTATGTTTCCTATTAGTATAGGAACCTAACAGAACTAAAGAGGATCCTTAGGGATTAGTGGAGTCAAAAGTGGACTTACAGGATATTTGGGATTTAGTCCAACAAATTAAAGATCTAAACCAGAATTGGTTAACAAAACCTTTTGTATAAATGTAAGCCTAAAAGGCATAGAGTCATGAGTCAGTCAGTTAGTCAGCTAGTAATTTAGTTTAGAGATTAGATAGGTTTGACTGTAAGCCTACGGGTAGGAAGGGAAAGGCCATTAATATAGAAGATTAGGTTGAGAAGAAATCCCTATGTAATTGTTTGTTTATTAATACAGATAACTCGATTCTTGAGTTTGTGTGGTGTGTATTGAGTAATTGAATTATAATATGGGTGTGGATTAGAGTAATTCTTCATAACATAAGTGTGCAGGGAATTCAAAAAGAAACCGAGAGAGAGGACAATGCTCAAAGGAGTATTGCGATGATCGGACAGTGTTGGAATCTGATTGAATAACCAAATCAAAGCCCATGAGTGGTATCATTTAAAGAATACGTAGAACAAAGTTCAGGAAGGTGTCAAGCGGAAGAATGATCGAAGATTGAGATCAGTGAAAGGAAGAAGTACTGAAGCAATAGTGCACAGGAACCGTTGGATCAGTCAGATCAATGAATGGGAGCGAGGGAGATAGATGACCAGGGTTAAGTTACGTAAAATGAAGTCAAGAGTTTAAGGTACATAGTGATTGGACTGTCCGTTTAATGGGTGATCGAATGTATATGACTTCCGAAAGTATGTGCAGGTTAACGTGTTAGCAGAAGGAGAGAGTGATCTTGAAAAGATGGTAAGCAGTATTTCGCGCGTCCTAAAAGTTGTAAGTGATATTTCTAAATTATACGCGATTAACCTTAGAAGTTGACATGCAACACACGACAGAAAGGGAAAACCATAAATCTCAAGCGCCCTCGACCTGATATCGGTCGTGCACGATTTCACGCGAGATTGCACGATAGTCGTTGGATCACACGGGATTGATCAACGATGGAAATCAACCAAGCTAGTTGGTGAGCGGACAACGCGATAGCCATTGGATCTGACGAGACAGGTCAATAGTGGAGATCGATTAAGTTGGTTAGTGATCGGGTGACACGATAACCGTTAGATTGAGGAATGATATCGATGGCAAAGATTGAATGCGCTAAGGAGAGCATCGATATATGTGCAAAGGTTCGAAGAATAGCGGAAAGGTAGGGTTTTAAGTATGGGTTATGAATATTTCTATTATATGGGAATTATAATAGAAATAAGAAAGATTAATGTTTTATGGTAAAGTTTGATAGCTTTCGCTTAGATATTCAATTAAAAGACTTAAAATTTGGTTTATGAGGCTTTCACCATTGATATTGGTGTTCATCTTGGGACATGACAGAGACATAGTGTGACATGAAATTTTGTTTTTCATACTGTGGGTATATACGGCTTAGGATGCATCATTGGGGTATATGCGGCTTAGGCTGGCATCCTTTTGTATCAGAGCAGAACAAGGAAATTCTATGTGAAAAAAGCTTTAAGAAAACTTAGAACAGAGTTATGTTTTGAAGGTGTGTATGCAGGCAAGAGGAGATCAGATTTTAAATCTGACAAATAGTATGCACAAAAAGATAAAGTGTAGCAGAATTTGTATATGCAAAGGAAACAGAGAACAATCCATTCAAAGTGTAGGTGAATGGTAGAACAAGATCATGCACAGGTCTTGAAGGTAGCGGCATAAGAGGGCACTGAGAAGATTGCAACAACCTAGAGCAAGGAGTGCTCAATTGGTTCCAGAGGAGAGAACCAGAGAAATGCCAAAAGACTGAGCTCAGAGGAGAGAAGCTTAGTGAGGCATGTGTAGCAAGAAGGAGACTTGTTACTGTAGAGGTTTTGTTGCAACTCACAGGAATATCATAAAGGAAATTCCATAAAGGATGTGGGTAGAATTTCTAAGGGATGAAGAAAGCTGGTAAGAATTTCTGAAGTGAAAGAACAGGTGGTAGAACATAGTATTTCATTGTGATTGAAATACATGAGGACAATTGTTTTCTTAAAAGGTGCAGATGAGTTGATGCCTAGAAGGAGAAAAGAGAAATGCTCAAAAAGGTTCCAGAGAATAGAGAACCAAGTATTTTCCAAAAGACCAAGTACATAGGAGATCTTGGTGAGGTAAGTGGCTGCAGAGAGGACTTGTTGTTGCAGAGGCTTTAATGCAACTCATAGTAAGTGAGTGGGGAACTCATGAAGATATATAAGAAGATGAGTAATGATAGTCATAATAGAGATAACAGAGGTTCTGAGGAAGACCACAACAGAAGAAAAGTGAAGAAGGAGGATGCCAAGGAAAATGACAAGAGAATGACTCAAGAGGAGAGTGACAAAGAGATTGTGGAGTTAAAATAACAACTCAATGTATTAAGGATGATACTAGATGAAAACCAAAGACAAGGTTGGGTCTTGAGTAAAAAGGAAATGAAGTGGTCTAAGTTAGAGAGAAGGCTACAACAGAGGCAAGTGAAGTGGATGGTGGAAAAACTCAGAAAAGCTGAGTTGGAAATGGAAGTTTCCATTTGTGAAGCAGAACTGGGCGAAGTTCTGGGTGAATATGAAGACTAGAGATCTATGGAAGATCTTATGAATCATTGTGGGAATTCAAGACAACAAGGAGATATGATGATTGAAGCATCAAGTGAGACCACAAGGTATTATGTTTTTAAAACTAATAATTTGTGTATGATTTCAGGTATTGCAGGAGAAAAGCAACTTTGTGAAGATGTCCTCATAATGGATGAAGATCTTGAAGTGAAAGGTGACAAAGAAAATTTCTCAGAAGAGGAAGAATTTGACTGGTTACAACAGAAAGAGTCTATGGATGAGATACTTAATGAGAGAAGACAATCATTTAAAGCTGTCATAGAGATGGAAGATCAAGATCTTATTCTGATGAAGAACAAAGGAATATTGTCTCAGAGAGGTAATCTAATGAATTTGATTAATGTTATTGGTGAAGAAAAAATGCAGGAGAATATTAAGACAGATGATGGGGCAAGGATAGCTCTTGAAGAAGGTTTACAGAGAGACAACTAGGCAAAGTGTATTGAAGAAGAAAGGGAGTTAAATTTGTCTCAAGACAAAGAAAAGACAATCACATAATTGAAGAAAGAAGAACTCTATGCAAAAGATTTAGCAAAGGGAGAAATGAAATATGATGATTTTTCAATAACAAAGGAAGGTATGGAAAATTGTGTGAAATTTCCAAATTCTACTCCAATTGAAATTATCGAGTTATATAGAAAATTAGACTTTCAAAGAAGGAAGTTGGAAAAACATAGGATGTATACTCAGAATAAATTGCTGAAAAAGGAAGACAAAGAAATTGTCATGAATGGCAATCATAAGGAAAAGAGAATGGTAATAAAAGTTCAACAAATTGACATTACAAAAAGAGAAGTTCATTATTGTGAACTAGGGTAGAGATATATCATTGAAACAAATGATATGAAGGAGATTTAAATCAACTTACTGATGTGTTGACAAAGGAATTGGAGGAAAACTCAAAGTAGCATACTGAGATGTTACCAGAAAAGGAAAAGGTAATGGGGCCATATATTTTTAATTTTGATAATTGTTTTATGATTACAGGATTTGATGAAAATGAGATAGACATGTTTCAAGTTGGAGAGTCAGTTTTAGAACTAAAGAGGACTAGAAGTTGACAGGTCAGACATGCTGATGAGGAAAAAGAAAAGCATGAAGATACCATTCTTGAAGAAGTTAAACTGATTGTCAGAATCAGTCAAGGAAGTGAAGGACAATTACTGAGGGTTGTCAAAGAAGAAGAAAGAGAATATGCTAGAATCAAAGAACAACATAGTGATGTATTTGAGAGTAATCAAGTAGAAAGGAAATTGGAGGACAATTTATCTTTTGAAAGTAAATTTACAGATATTGAACAGAGGTTGTTTGGAAAGCAACAAGAGGGTAAGGATGAAAGGGCGGTAGTAAGAATCCAACAACTTCAAAGAGAAGACAATAAACAATAGTTTGAAGATGAGTGGACAGAGTACAACAACAAATGGAAAAGTAATTATCAGTCAGAAGATAAATTGGACATAGAGATTGAAAGAATAATAGGATTGATGATGAAGGTGCCTTAGAAGAAAGCAGCAGTAAGAAGACCAAGCAACAACAAGAGAAAGACAGCAGCAGATTGTGAAAGTATAGCTATTGGGGCAAAGAAAGATAAAGTGTGGAAACGTGGAGAACAACAACAAAAAACAACAACAACCAAAGAAAAATTATAGAACAAAGTATGGGATCTAGGAAGACAAAGGTCGAAAGCACATGATCATGAGATCATGATTATTTTAACCTTGGGAGATTGATGCAGGAGCACTCAGCTCAACAATTTCATTATATTCTAGTTAACTTAGGGGGTCTTGTGTTTTCAAGGAAGTTGGATTCCTATGTATCAAATTAATGTAGATATTAATGTTTTGAGTGATTGGAATAGGAATTAATTAGATATTGTGAGGATATTTGTAAATGCTCTTGAATGTAGGAGAACGTGAGTGATGATGAGTGATTAGTGGGGATTGAGAGATTTAGAAATTAATTGTAAGTCTTAGATTAGGAATTGGTTTCGTGATTTGTGTAACTAAAGAGGATCCTCAGGGATTAGTGGAGTCAAAAGTGGACTTAGAGGATATTCAGGATTTAGTCCAACAAATTAAGGATCTGAACTAAAATTGGTTAATGAAACCTTTTGTATAAATGTAAGCCTAAAAGGGATAGATTCAGGAGTCATTCAGTGAGTCAGTTCAAATATTAGATAGGTTTGACTATAAGCCTATGGGCACGAAAGGAAAGGCCACTGATATAGAAGATCAGGCCGAGAAGAAATCCCTGTGTAAATGTTTGTTTATTAATATAGATAACTCGATTTCTGAGTTTGTGTGGTGTGTATTGAGTAATTGAATTATAATCTAGGTGTGGATTAGAGTAATTTTGCATAACATAAGTGTGCAGGGAATTCAAAAATAAACTGAGAGAGAGGACAGTGCTCAGAGGAGTATTGCGACAATCAGACAATGTTGGAGTCTAATTGAATAACCAAATCAAAGCCCAGGAGTGGTAGCATTTAAAGAATACGCATAACAAAGTTTAGGAAGGAGTCAAGCAGAAGAGCGATCGAAGATCGAGATCATTGAAAGGAAGAAGTAGTGAAGCAACAATGCGCAGGAACCATTGGATCAGTCAGATCAACGAACGAGAGCGAGGGAGATAGACAACCAGGATTAAGTCGTGCAAAATGAAGTCAAGAGTTTAAGGTACAGAGTGATTGGACTGTCCGTTTAATGGGTGATCAGACGCATATCGCTTCTGAAAGTACGCGCAAGTTAACCTGTTAGCAGAAGGATGGAGTGGCCTTGAAAAGATGGTAAGCAATGTCTCGCGTGCCCTAAAAGTTGCAAGTGGTATTTCTAAATTCTACGTGATTATCCTTAGCGGTTGCCACGTAGCACATGATGGAAAGGGAAAACCAGAAATCTCACGTGCCCTCGACTTGATATCGGTCATACGTGATTTCACGCGAGATTGCGTGATAACCATTGGATCACACGGGATTGATCAACAGTGGAAATCGGCCAAGATAGTTGGTGATCGGACGACGCAGTAGCCATTGGATCTGACGAGACAGATTAATGGTGGAGATCGACTAAGATGGTTAGCGATCGGGTGATGCGATAACCATTGGATTGGGGAATGAGATCAACAACTGAGATTTAATGCGCTAAGGAGAGCATCAATATATGTGTAAAGGTCTGAAGAATGGCAGAAAGGTAAGGTTTTAAGTATGGGTTATGAATATTTCTATTATATGGGAATTATAATAGAAATAAGCGGGATTAATGTTTTATGGTAAAGTTTGATAGCTTCCGCTTAGATATTCAGTAAAAATACTGAAACTTTGGTTTAAGAGGGTTTCACCATTGATATTGGTGTTCGTCTTGGGACATGACGGAGACATAGTGTGACATGCAATTTTATTTGCATACTATGGGTATATGTGGCTTAGAATGCATCATTGGGGTATATGCGGCTTAGGCTGGCATCACAAATGGAACATTTTGGTTAGTAGAAATGTTAAAAATAGGTGACACATGGCACCCCTCATGGGTTTCCACATGGAACGATGAAATAATGCTAACATCATCATGCGAATGACTAGTTACACCTAGGGACCCGATTATAGAGCTTGGTCACATGGGACCAAGGTATTGGGTTCAAGGGTCGAACTAAGAGTTAGAAAGAACATGGTCACGTGGTAAGGGTCAATCCCAAATTATATGGTGTAAGTAAAGGATTAAATAAATTAAAGTTACATGGTAGGGCTTAGCCCTAGGTTATATGGTTCATATATTAATGTAGGTCAACCTAATTGTAGAAGTTGAATCCATGAGGCCTTTGGTCGACCGTCCATAAGCTTGACAATGAAACCATTATAAATACATATCCAAGCTATTTGATTCAAGGGAAAGTGAGCAAGAAAAACATTGGCAAATCAATGAAGCATGGTCTTAGTGGAGAAAACCATTTTTATTTTCATCTTAAAAATTGTGACATCTCTCTAATGAAACATAAACATGTTTTGAAGCTTTGTTTGGCTGCAGATGAGGATAATTCTTCCAATTTTTTTGTATGCTTGTGATTTGGGATCATACCTCTGATCTTGGAGATGGTTGAGACATTTTATATTACCAAGATTTAAAACTAATGATAATTACCATGACAAAGTCCACGTCGCCATCCATCTACTAACCTGTGTAATACATGTTGGTACATGATCCCCAACATGTCAATGACATGGTGTAATGGTGTTGGTACGTAAGATGGGTTCATACCCTCACTCTAGTTTTGAGTTACATTCAATACAGTTTCAGGCACATTGATTTACAAGGATCATTGTGTAGCTTGTTTGGTGGGACATCGATAATGGGTTGGCCGAGGCCCTAGTTTGAGTCCCAATATTAATTAGGTCAAACCTTTTTTTTATATGATATTACATCCATTTTTTCAAATTATTAACTAATCAACAGTGTGCATTTTGTAGCATCGATGTTGGAAAGTGAAAATTTCTAAAAGCGTGCCTTGAAAGAGGTAAATTTTAGAATTGAGGCTTCTGTGATCCATCATAGTTATAAGAAGAATTTCGGCGTAAATCACATATAGAAAGACAAGGTCTTTCTATATGTGATTTACGCCGAAATTCTTCTTATAACTAAAGAGGTAAATTGTTGAACATTTAATTTAGTATATATTTTTATAAGGTTTTTATGGGTTTCTCGACTCATTATTTATCCAAATTGGATTATGGAATAAGCATGGTGATCAAGGCTTAGAGATAGATGCAACCAAAGGTATGTAATGCATTATTGACACTTATCTAATGGCCATAATCTCTTTTATATGTTTTGTGGGTTTACAAGAAACTTGCAAATTTTTTGGGTGCATGGAAAGAATGGTTTCTGAGAAGGGGTTTGTGTGACCAGATTGATGAAAAATTTGGAGTAGAGTGTTGACAATAGCATGACAACTAGTGACACTAGTTTATGTCACAATTTGTGGCAGTGATTGCAAATTATGTTAATGGATTGTAGTGTTAGTGGTTGTAGGTGTTGTGGTGACAATTATTGCATACTGTGACACATTTTGCAGTGAGAATGATTGCATATTACAATGATTGCAAGTTGTGTTTGCATATTTTGATTTTACTAATGATTCAATGATGAATAACTATAAATGATGACAATGGATCCAATCTAAAAATGATATGAAATAGAGATCCAAAAGGGGTTGAAGAAGGAGGTGGGTGTGTCCAGTAATGTTGGAGCCTCAATCAAGTTGGAGTCTGCTCATCACTGAGGTTGGATATTAAAGTAGGTTGGAGCCCACTCATCATTGAGGTTGGTGCCTCAATCAAGTTGTAGCCTATAATGAGCAATTTCTTGCATTCTTTCGAGGTTGGTGCTTCCATCAGGTTGTATCCTATCACAAGTGGAAATTTGCATATCTTGGGGGTGGTTGACTTCAGTAGGTTGTAGTCTATAAATATGTAACGCCCTCCTCCCATATCTACCCAAGTAACCAGCCAATTGAGGTAAATATTTTACAAGAAGTTACTATGATATGATTTGACCTCCTAAGTCACATTAAGGAAGTGGAACCAACATGAACACATGATACATACCTTCAAAAACAACAATAAGACTCTCAAGAACCATCCCAACCTCTCAGGTAACCAACCCCTGAGTCCCACTTAGTTTTTACACCAATTAACCCTTGGATTCTCCGATGATATGGGCATGCCAGCGTCCATAGGTATCTAGACGCTCACACAACATGGCATGCTAGTGTCCAAGGACTATTTTTCTCAGTGTTGTGCGAGCATCCCTAGGATTTGAGCCACTTTTTCAGGCCTGAAGCCCAGGTCTCTACCCAGACTTCAATGTTACCTTCAGAAAAAAAATATAACAATAGAATGATGATAGAAATGAAATTACTTGAACAATCCCTTGATTGGACCCCTACTAGCCAAGACATGCATTTCATCAAACATATCGCAAATTTGTAATCTACATGTGTAAACAACATATCTAAGCATAACGGTCTCATACTTATTTGAGAATCGCTAAGAAACATTGATGCCTCAACACATTAGCTCCAATTTCATCCATTAGGCCATAGATACATTGTTCATTCATATACAAGTAAAGCCATGGTGGGAGTCATACATAGCCACTGTCATAATACATATTCATAACCAGCATAATAACAACAGAAATACCAAGGAAACAACAACCATCTAATCCACATATAAACCAGTATAATACTCATGAGATAACAAGGAGAAATAACCTCATATTAATGATGCAAAAGCCAATCTAGTATGGGACTACCATGTTCCACCGAACTGTAGATTGATTGAGCCAAATCTCTCTTAAGTCAATCCCCCTCGTGCTATATTCCAAGCATGAATGTGGGATCTCATAAAACACATCAATCAAAACCATCCAGGGCTTCTAGAGGCCAAACAACCTCAGCCCATCAAACAATGATTACGCCTTATTCCACTACTCACCTACATTTGGAATACCGGTTGCTTGAGCTATAGTCTCAGGTGTCAAGGTGAATGTCACACTTGCCAAATTGACCTGGCCATTGTGAAGATGGAGCACAAACAGTCTGGCATGCTCATAGTGATACTTGACTCTTTCCACCATCTCACAAAATTGGTAACAAGATTGATGTTGGAAGCATGTGACAACAAGAGGGCAGGCCAATAACTCAACAAGTGAAGTAGGCTCCTCCCGGTTATGTTTTCCACTCTTATGAGGTCTCCTTGGTGCATGAATTTCTCTGGAAGAGTCACTGACTGTTTCCTCATTTCTGTCATAATAAGAATATGACTCCATGTTTGCCAATGCTTGAGTTTTCTTAGATGAGTATGAAGAGATTTATAGTGTCAATAGGTATTTGCTGTTAAAAGATAGGGTTTGATGATAAGGACTATGGAGGGACTGTGTATGAGGGGTTGGGGTTGCTGCTGGTAGGGTTTTTGGGGAATGAAAGGGTTTAGGGAATAATATTTATGGTTTAGGATTGTTGATTAGGGTTTGGGATAAGTGAAGGTAGGGATTAGGGTTTAGTAGTTTTAGGTATATGGGGAATAGGGAATGGGTAAGTATGAATCAAAAGGGAGGGAGAGAATGAAGTGAGGGAGTGAAAATGATAAGGATGGGATTTAGTAGAAAAACCAACAATTTGTAAACCCTAGGTAGTGTTTTTTCAACAAGCAATGCAAGGAGCTAGGGTTTCAATATTTCCCTATTGAATCACCATGAACACTAAGCAAACTCATTCATTGGCCATGAGGGAATGTCAAATTACTTGTAAGATGAGGAGTTTACAATTTGAGAGCGTTTGGAGGAAGATGTGAATGATTTCGGGCCTCGTATACCTGTGCGTTGTGCCACCTCATAGGTGCACCACGCTGCCTTGGTGCATCTCGCCCCTTATAAAAATACACTGTAAACTACTGCCCGGTGCACTGCGCCCACGCCCAGTGCGTCGCGCTTGCAATTTCCCCTATTCTAAATAGAAAATATCTCTCTTGGCTTTGGAGATGGAAATTCTCTTGCTCTCCTTCACTTGTGAACACAAATGAGCCTTTGTTTTCATGAAAACACTTTATATAGCAATGGCTTTGATTTTTCACTCAAGAAAACCCACTTTGCTAATGTTTGAATTTCACTTTCTTTTAAAACTCTGTTTTGGTTTTGCTTGGTTTTTTGCCTTTGATGGACTAAATACTTTGGCATTTTGTTTCTTTTGCAGGAACTGGAGTTGCAGAGGCTTGGCAAGGTGACCAGGGCTGCCTCTGAAATTATTACATATGGAAAAAATGAAATTACATCAAATTTGTACATGAAACATAAAAAATCTGTTTTTCCTCAAAACAGGGTTTTGAGGAAAAATCAATCACTGAACATGTGATTATTGAAATTATTGTTGTTGAGACTTTATTTGACCTCCTCATGCGCCTGCTGACCATTATTGAACGTTGACAAGACCTTATTGACGAAACCCTAGACCTAATGAGACCTAAAACCATAAAAATGACTTTTGCAGATTTAAAGACAAAAAATGACTGTAGATGATCTAGATGAATGAAAATGGGACAACAGGTAAATAACATGAGGGAAAATGTATAATATGCCGCTACCATCAGATGATTCATGACCCTAATGGAATGCAACTGATCGAGTGAGACACTTAACATGCAATGCAATAAGAGAATTTGATCACTGATGGAGGGATGAAGATATTGACACTAACATGGGTCTTACCTTACATGTTGGGTAACACACAACTCTCCCCGAGCTCCATTAAATTCCTCCTTTCCCAACCAATTCCCAAGACCCTCAAGACATAAAAGGTAAGAAAAATGTAAAAAAGAAGAAAACCATGAAAACCAATAACAATACGACACCGCAAACAAATTGGCATGGTCATGCACAAGACGCAAACAAAACCACAATCAAGCATAAAAAATCACAAAAGACCAAAACCACAAGACACAAACAAAACCACAATCAAGCACAACAAATCAAAAAATACCAAAAGCACAAGACTTGCAATAGACACCATGACTCCATCCCCATGGTTCTTAGTGCTTCCAAAGGAAAGCTCAACTCAAGCCTTCTTTAAGATTTCATGAAAATCTCTTTTGCCATGCAATCCCCTGCATCATACTTCCATAAACACATAATTGTCAGTGCATAAACATAACAATACACCAGTTACCTTACCTTGTTGTTCCAAGCACGTTTCTTGCAACTGAACACATCCATGCCATTGCTTAAGGGACTCCAATCCTTTGACATATCTAGCCATAACTAGACCCAGCTATTATACCTATAGAATACATATTTATGAATATAACATATATCCTCATAATGTTAGACAAATTCAAGGTTAAGAAGACTTATTGCATGCAAAGCACCCATTCATTTGGAATTGCGGTTTCCAAACATAGCCAAAATAATTTTCACCCAATTCCTTTCTTTTACCATTTCCTTGTTGCAATTCAGGCTTACTATGCACTATCACATCACCCAACTGTTCGTTATATAAACAAATCCACTATTACCTTGTCAAGCTAATACCAAGAATGTTTCCCTGCAACTTCTCACACATGTCAGTCTCACGTTCCAAAGATCAAGACGTCATGTATATTAATTTTAAATCAACCTTTACCAATTCTAACAACCATGTCATACTCAAAAATAAAATCACATTCATAAGTCATAATACATATTCTGCAACTATCACCTACTTACACTCAAGTACATACCAATTGTCTCAACACATATGTATTAGTACAACCATCTTAAAACAAGATCATTTCGACAAGAAATATTATAGAAACCAAACACTCAAACACCAAATAAATGACATAGTCAAACATTTAAACACCAAATAGATGACATAATAAAACTCATACCTTAATGTATCTCAAGGGAGGCTATCTTGTCTACATAATCAATCTAGTTAGAATGATATAACTTTAAAACACATCAGCTCAAGCACAAATAAGATCATGATATCCATAAAAGTAACTAACTAACATGTTCACATCATAAACTCATAAACAATTATCATTCATACATAATAAACACATATGCACAGTCAATCTAGATTAGTATGACATATTATCACAATACATTAACTCACACCTTAGTGTCATAACCCTAACCATCAAGTTACTAGCATATAACAACAACAACTTATAACCTAATCATCAAGCTAAACTATCATATAACAACAACAAGTTAACCTATAACATACTCATCAACAACATATAACATAATCATCAAGTAATCTAACATAAAACAATAATAACAATGCATACAACCACATGTTAATATCATTCATGACTATCCAACACATGTGCATATGACTACACTAATAAACTAACATCTATAATATATGTAACCATAACATCAATAGAATGAAAGACATACACATAACCATAATGCATATAACAATCCTTAACCTACATACCTACATGCCCAACATACAAAAATGTATGATGAAACGCTCTTGCATCGAGGTCCAATGCTGCAACTTCACTTGGATAGTCTGCATCTCCTGCTCTATCTCAGCCAACAAATTATCATCATAACATACCAATATCATCATGATGACCTAATTGCATACAATGATTTCATAATGCATGCCTGACCTACCATACATACATAACCATAACCATGACAATGCATACATAACAACATATAGACACTGACATGCATAACAAATGCATATACAACCATACACTCATGATGACACATTCCATAAAAACACCATGAGCCTTCACATGGAGACATCACTACAACCATGATCAACACCATGCAAATGCAACAAGCACATGGGCTACAAGCATAAGAAACACATATGAAACCGACATGAATGCATGACCAACGCACCACCCATCCAATCTGAGGGGTGAACCATGCTCTGATACCACTCTGTAACACCCTCCTCCAACATCTACCCAAGTAGCCAGCCAACCGGGATAAACATGTGACGAGAAGTTACTATGATATGATTCGATCTCCTAAGTTACTTTAAGGAAGTGCAACTGATGGAAACACACCATACAGACCTTCAACAACAATAACAAGACCCTTAGGAACCATCCCAACTTCTCAGGTAACCAACCCCTAAGTCCCACTAAGTTTTTAGATCAATTAAACTTCGGACGCTCCCATGATATGGGCATGCCAACATCCAAAGGTCTCTGGATGCTCCCACAACATGGCATGCCAGTGTCGAGGGACCATTCTGCTCAGTGTTGTGCCAACGTCCCCAAGATTCGAGCCACTTTTTCACGCCCAAAGCCTAGGTCACTACCCAAAATCCAATGTTACCTGTTAGGGTCCTATAAATTATAAGATATCAAGGTGATTGATTATTTTGTATTTGTAATTTCATATTGTACATAATTTTCAATATTCAAATGATTTCCAAAATTATATGAAAAGAAGAAAATGAAAAGAGGGTATGTTAGGTAAAAAAAAAAGGAAATAAGAACCCCACAAAAGGAAAAATAGAAAATAAAACGGAAAGTGATGCAAATCTAAATGCCACTACTAATAAGTTAGTTCTTTTAGTTCATTATCAAATAAGGTTGTGTGCAAATTGTTTTTGAGAGCCACAATGACTAAAGTTCTGTTCAAATCATACAATTTAATCATGATTGAACACATTTAAATTTATGTTGAATAGGTTAGTGAATAAATATTTACCAAACAGTTTAATCTTGGTAAATGAATAGCTAGGTAGAAATAAAATTGATTCAACATTTTAATCTGAATCAATGGTGAAGTAAGTGATAGGATAAGGTAGATATTCATAAAAGGTGATCTGGGTCTATTAGTGTAAATGCACCCTGCAAAGCAAGAAGAGGTAATGTTAGCTTAGAAAAAGAATTGAAATGAGAGGCTAGGTAGAAGCATAATGGTGATTTCAGGAAAAACATGAAAATTTTATCCTAAGTCAAATGTTAAACATTATTTTCATGCGCAGGAGAAAAAGAAAAGGGATAAATGTTTTATCCTAAGGTTCGGTATATCAAATGATATTTGGTAAGTTATTCCAATATTCCTAAAGTTTCACTACCCTAAAATCACTCCTCTACTCATATTTTCATTCATTCATCTCCCTCACAACAAATCCAATCATATTCCATTAAATTCATTTCCCTACCCCACCATACACCCATCACATCACGATAATATTCCGCCACATTACCCTTGATCCGAGCCCACCTTTTCACATTCGACGGCCAATATTATGTTCCGGCTCCCCCTCACCATCCAAACTTTACCGTGGGGAGGGGGGGGGGGTCTGAAAACGGTTTTCTCCGCCATATGAAACCACCACTCTATCCGTTACAATCCCATCAAACCCCTCTCGCCACGTCATTCATCTGTTGCACCCACCAATCACATCTACTCCCTCCAAATCAACCCGTTAAGTAATTTAATTACTTAACTGTTAATATAATGGACCCACGCCATCATCAACAGGAAAGCCTGAAAGCTATAAACTCCCTCCTTTCACCCATTCATAGGTTACTGGTCTCGCACTCTGATAATACCATTTTTCTGCGGTAGGTGTGCCAATTTAAAATTCACAATTTCACCCACCCAAGGATCACACTAGATAACTTCCGTTCAAACTGCTACCTCTGGTTTTCCTGTCTACTCAAATTTGAGTCCTCTCTGCACCCTGTAAACCAGACCAATCAAGATTCCATCAGTGTTCTCTACCCAGTCCCATCATGCCTCCTAAAGATAAGGGACAGGAAAAACCTGTAAGCCCTCTGATCTAGTCTCTGATTGATTTTCATCATATTCCCTTGGTGGATAGAGACTACAAAATCGATGAAACCTTGTGTGAATTTGATTTGTTTGAAATGTATTGTTGGCTTGAAGACAAATTCATTGACAAGTCTGACGATATTGGACTATGGGAATCCAACTTTCCCCATTATATCTTTCCCCGCACCCACATTACCCCTGAATTCGTTAGGAAAGACCATGTTTTTTATGTACCCAATCAAAGAGTTGCTATTGCCCCTACAAGATAAATTTTATTCACTATAACTGCCCAATCAATAGATTAGATCATGCAAGCTCCAATTATAGACAATGCCACTCCTTTATCTCATGAAGCACTCACTGAATTGTATCAGAAACCGGAATTTGCAAAAAGAGCCAAAACCCTTGAGCTTTTCTTGACTGAAGATGCCCCATTACCCAAGAAAAATCCTCCCTATCCATCCTCCATCTTCCCTGAGAGAGCCAAGAAAATAATTATAGTCATCTCCTACCTCCTAGGTTATTACTCAGGTCAGTGGGTAGATGAGGCCATTGTACGTTTCCTTTATATTTTATCTGCAGATTCCAAGCCTTCCATATTATTCAACTTCAACCAATTCCTTGCAGATTCCATCCATGAACAATTTGTTAAATTCCAAATTGAGGAAGTATTTAAATATACTTCTGTGTTAGTATATATTTTTTAGTATTTTCAGGGAGAAAAGCTCAATATTTCACTAAAAACGTTGGATGATGAGGGAAATCAACAATCAGTCATCTTCTGGACTACACCAGTAATGAAGGAGCAAAAGGAATACTCATACAAACAATTCATATAAATGTTTGTACATCCAGCAATCAGTTTCCTAGCCAACAATCCAGAGGAAAGATTCAATGAGGAAATCAAGAGAATTTTACAATTATCAAATCAAGTTCAAATAAGAGATTGGTATCTTTACCAAAATTACACAGAGCTAAGGATATATGGGTGTGAACTTGCTCCTTACAAACTGCCAAAATTCCTCCCCATGAGGATTTTTTTCCCTTGAATACATCAGGAAAATGCTCAATGTGGATGAGATTCATTTCGTATCTACCAAGAAGAAATCTCAATTCAAGATCAAAACCCAAATAGGACCTTTCAATTGTAACAACAGGGCAACAAGGGAAGAAGCAGACAAATTACTGAAAGAAATGTAATTCAACCTCAGTTTCACATGGTCATATGATCCATCAGGGGTCATCTCCAAGTTAAGGGTAGAAAACAAATCTATAGCTTATTTTTATACATCCAGACCAGAGATTTGAGAGATACAAGAACCAGTTGGAATGGATTGAAAACACTCTACAAGAGGTAGAGGAGCAATTGGTGTCAACTTCAACAGTACAAACTCCTGTTGCATAGGAGAAAGTAGGAAAAAGTAACAGAGAAGAAGAGAAACCTTCAGTGACTGATATTCCCAGTGAAGACTTCAAAATCATGTACAGGAAGAGGACCAAGCTCAATTCCAAAGTAAGCCTAAGCAAGGATTCAGATCAAGAGGATATTATGACCACTAAAGAGACACTTGTTTCCTCACTAATGGGTGACCAGAATACACTTTCTCCTACCACCTCGACAACTTCACAGGATCAACAAGAAGTTATGAAAACTAGTACATCTACCATAGGGGAGAAAGAAAAGAGCATATTTGATATATTCAGGGAGATTAAAGTGAGAAATGAGGCCTTGAAGATAAATACATATAATCAATTCTAGAAGTAGACTTCCAGTATTCAAAGCAGACTGCTGTCAACCTTTGACTTAGAGAAAGAAAAAATGCAGATGGCCTTCCTCCAAGCATAGATCCCACAACCCAAGGCAACATCAGATTACAAAATATTTCATTTGAATTTGATTTAAAATACATACATCCCATTGATCAAATGGAGATGCACAAACAAAGTGGGCAAATGATTTCATCCACACTCACTAACATTGCTATGAGTTTGTCCAAATTGTAGGTTACTTTGGCTAATGTTCAGTCACAATTAAAGATGGAGAAAGTCTCTTCACTGGCTAATGACACAAGGATCAAATCTTTGGAGGAATTGGTAATAAAAGTAGGATATGATCTTTAAAATATCAACGTTGCAGAAGAGATCATAAGAAAGAAGATTAATGACATAGTAGCATTGAGAAAATAGTTGAAATTACCAGCTACAAAAGATCCTCTAGCCAAAGACATTGAAGAAACAGAGTCACAGAAGACAGAGATCATGAAGCTCATCATGGAGTAGAATGTACAATTGAAACAAATGGAAACATATATGGAAAAAATAACCAAAGAAAAGGAGCAAGCTACCAGAATAGCTATTTTCCCTTTGGAAGTTGTACCTCTTATAACAATTCCTACATCTACATCTTCTAAAGCAAACACAGGGACTACTAAATATTAGTTGGCAAGTGCATTGGAGAATATGTCTCTCCAAATACAAGAAATCAAAATATTGCAGGTTCAAGTTAATGTTTGCCAAGAATAGAAGGCAAGGACTAAAACTTCCAATGCAGCAGAGCGATAGAGAGCTCAAAAGCAGATAGAAGCATGGAGGAAATCTGCAATTGAATCCTCCATTGGGCACACACTAGCTCAAGTTAAAGAAATTATATGGAAGAATATCATTGAATCGATGGATGAAATCTTGCCATGTATTCAGATTATATTTGAATAGAAAGAGTTGATTGAGAGAGCCAATCAAGCCATTTCCACTATTAACAATGAGTTGGGAGATATGCCTACCATAGCCAACAACATCGTCAAGTTTCTAAATTCCAAAAATAGATATGAGTTGGATGATTTGGGAGTAGATGATAGGACAAAACAATATTAGAAGTGAAGAAAGTTCTTACAAAGAAAAATTTGATTGTGCAGCTTACATAAAAATGTCACAGTTTGGAAGTAGTAGTTAACAGATTTTTCATGAAAATAGAAGCATTAACAAAGAGGGGCCTGCCTCCTTTATTTGTAATCAGTGATGACCTGATGACCAGGGAATATCATATGAAGAAGCTTAAATACATTGCAAAGGATACTGCTAAATATTCCCAGAGCCTTTTTCGAATCTATCATCAACATTATTTTCATTCAGCACGAGATGAAGCATATTTTCATAGTAAAGCCCACATTTTCTCGATATACCAAGGTAGATGAGATCTACCGCAAGGTAACAAAAATCACCATCCCGCATGAAGAGCAGTGGGATAAATTGTGCGAATTTTAGGACTAAAGAAAAGATCAGCTACACCCAGTGCAACACCCATATCGTGGCAACTCAACAATTATTCTCCACAACAATAGTGCCATACATCCAGATCACTTCACCAAATTCACCTCTTTTGGTCACATTACTCAAATATGTTATTTTGTAATTAATAATAGATTTCCATGTCGCTGCGACATTCATTGTAATATTTTTGGAAATTTTGTTTAAATACTTCATTCATTTGAAGTATTGGGGCTTGTTTCCTGATCATTGTAATTATTTTTATTGAGCATTGTAATTTTTCCACACTGTTGGAGCATCATTAATACAAAGACTTTGATAGGATTCTTATGCTGCAATTTATTGGGGATGTTTTTCCTATTGTAATATTTGTTTCCACTGTTGTTCTCTGCATGTTAATCATCTAAAAATCTAATTGTAAAGCAGGAAATGTGAAAAATAAGATTTGTTAATTGAACACCTTATTTGGATTGTTTTTACAATTTGTATGTTTTTCTTCTGAAGTTTGATTGAAAAATTCTTAAATTCTTTTCGAACATTATGTTGTGGCCACCAACAACCCCCCTCTTTGTTTGATATTAGCAATAACACCAAGCAAATAGGGGACCCTTAATAAAAATTCAAACAAACATCTCTAGGAACATTTTTGTTTTTCCTTACAATTTTATCGCAACAAAGCAATGAAACATTTCTTTTATGAGCATAATAAACTACGAAGGAACAATGCGAAAATCATCGCATCACATTCACTATGAAACACTCTTAAAAGAAAAACTTAAGAAATCTCTGACGGCTGATGTGTGACGTCGCATATCGCAACATCGCATAAAGTAGCACATAATGACTAATGTCTATGATCTGCAATCTGTGATCCACAATCTGTGATCTACGATCTGCGATGATCCGATATTGCGATACCACGATACTATAACGCAAATCTGCGATCTGCAATCCGCGATAAGCGCGAGTTTTCCTCGGCACAGTATTCAAGGAAAGCTGACCATTAATCAAAATTAAGTGCGTGCCTTAAAAAAGAAATTAATGATTGTACGAATGACTATTTTTTGTTTTTCGAAGAGTCAGTTCGCCGAGAATGTCATAATTATGCACACATAGGATTTGAAGCTTTCATGTCAATCTTTATTACCATTACTCTTTTCCTTTGCGCAAACTATAAAACAGGAAATAACATGAAGCAATATGCAGGAAAAATCTAAGGAAAAAGGGGAAAGCGCCAATGCTCGGAGAACACAGAAAAAATCTCTTCAGAAACGGGTACCGCATACGATAGAACTACAGATCCTAGAGTATCACTCAATAGATGCTGATGCCGATAGGTCATCTAAAGCTCAGAATCAAAGGCGCACAAAAGCAACATGATTACAAAAAGACTTGAAACTTACACGCCAGAAAAGCCTGGAATGAAGAACGGAAGCAGTTTTCAATCCAAAGAATTGTTCAGAAATTAAAGTCTTTTGACTCATCAAGTCGTTCGAAAAGACAGAAACTGAAATAGCAAAAGCAAGATCAGTTTGGGAGAGATTTGAGTTATTACCAATTATACAAGCAGTGAATATACCCAGTCACAGGAAGATTCTCTAAAATATCTTATATTTTACCAGAAAGTGGTGCCAACTCTTGCTACTTCTATTTTTATAGCGCACACAAAAGGGGAGGGAAACCTGCCGACTCTCCCCAGTCAAATGTTGCATGCTTACAGTGCTCGGGAGAAAATACAGAAATAGTCCAGAGTCAGATTTAATTTTTAGAAATAAGTTTGCTTTATCAGAAGGACGGTCATTTGAAAACCGGATCCTAAATTTATGTAATCAAGTTAATTAGCTAGCAGTATTTAAACCCTTCTCAGGCATTTAGAGAAGGGTCCGGAGATTTGTCAAAAAATCGTCCTCAGAACATGCACTTTTGCGCCCTCGGAGGTGGTTTTGATGAATGGATGGATCAAGGTTTATTAATGTTTGCGTTTGATATCTGCTACTGATGTTTCACTTCTGTACTCTTAGTAGATTTTAGAGCAAAGAGAGATAAATCATTGTTGCTTGAAGCTTATGAGTGGAACCAGTCATAAATGGTACTTTTATCTCTTGACCATTTCTACTTATATTCTTGAAGTAATTGATAGTTTTCAGTTGTTTATATGTTATTGCATGAATGTATGGGTTATCATTTGGCACTTATGTACGGTGGAGTCATATTGTTTATGTCTAACATATGAATAGCTTATTATGTGATATGTTGTTCACAACTGTTTTGCCTAACTTCTTATGCAAAGTGGTTTATCTTGAATGATTTCTATTCTTATGATAGTTGAATGATCTTTATTACCAGTTATTGTTTGAAATCTCTTTAGATCGCATAATAAAAGATATACATCCCGGGTTAGCATAAATTTGATGTGTTGTTTCTCTTTAGATTATGATAGCATAGATTTAGTTTAAAGAATCTGAATTAGATTGTCTTTAGAGTACTCTTAGATCAGCATTATTCAACTCTACACACACACACACACCCAAGATCAAGAAACTGGTCCCATTATCCCCAATCGGACCCGCTATACCAAACAGATAAGGAGCTTCCAACCAAGGTCCAGACCGGGTGGGTATCCCCCTTGTTGTCGACCCGATTTTCGGGGCTTCAACACATCCCCCAAGAAGACATCACGACCATCATATTCTCATACTGGCGGAACCACTCTCTATGGGGAGTGAAGTGAAAGGATGCACCTGAGTCAATCAACCATGCCTCATGATCTACATGTGTACTTGAAGAAGCCAAGTACACATCCCCACCTTCATCTAAGGTTTTTTTCACCTCTACATAAGGAGCATCATCAGATCTCTTTTCTTTGTCAGTAGCTTTAGATTTACAATCCCTTTTGTAGTGCCCTTCTTTTCTGCATTTCCAGCACACCACTTTACAGGTTTTCTTGGAGATTTAGATCTCCCACTCGATGACTTATTTTTGTTTATGTTCTGCGATTGTCCTCGTATAGACAAGGCATCGCCATTTTGGCTCTCCATATTTTTCCATCTCCTCCGTCAGCAAGGATGAGACTATTTCATCAAACTGGAAGGTAGTTGCATTGCTACCTATTGCAATAACCAGAATATCCCACGAATCTAGTAGAGAACACAACAAACTAATGCACTTATCTTCATCTAAAATTTTAATATCAACAGATAATAATTGACTTACCACAGTGTTAAATGCATTCAAATGCTCTATCACCGAGTTTCCATCTTTCACCCTCAGGTTATACAACTTTTTTCGTAGAAACATTTTATTCACCAGAGAATTAGATTAGTACAAAGTCCCTAACTTGTCCCACAAATCCTTTGTTGTAGCTTCCCCTGATACATTCATTATTACTGAATCTGAGACACACAATCGTATTGTACTCTTAGACTTATGATCCAACTTCTTCCATTCTTCATCGGACACTCCCGTTGGTTCAGTAGCTGGATCTACTACGATATGCTAATCTTTATCCACCAACAGATCCTCCATCTTGAGTTTCCATAACTCAAAACTCTGACCATTAAATCTCTCGGTCTCTATCTTTCCACTAGTCACCATCTTCTTTCACCACTAGAATCGATCCCGCAAATATCCCACTGAACAAGGTCTACCATAGGCCCGAGCGAGTCCCTCAACAACAAAGGCGTCCCCTTTAAGCCAAAACAACTCTGATACCAAATGTAGGTTTTAACCCCATACATAAATAACCTGCATATGAATTCTAAGAATAGAAAATAAACAATGCGAGAGCATACCACGTAAACACATATACACAAAGATTTTCCCCTGGATCCCAAAATCGGGACTTCCAGCTTGATTTTTCATTATGTTCCTTTCAATGTTACAATACATATTTATACATGTCAAAGCATCAAATACCATGGGCCGAAAACCATCGCATCCAAAACCATGGACAGAAAACCATCACGTCCAAAACCATGTAAAAAAACCATGCACAAAACAATAGGTAGGTCCACCCAACCTAAATAGGGTCCAAAATAATATAAAACAACCCAACATGTTTTTCCAACCAGTCCATGCATGTCAATACATCATAAGACCCTAGAGGAAGGATATTTAAATTTACTTATGTGGAAGAGACATTTAAGTTGACGGGACATTGTCTTAATTGACTAGTTACCTTTCTTTTTGTGTCAGTTGTTAACTGTACCAATGATGAGCCTCATCATTGGGTAATTATATGGGCCTTAATTCACCTCCTAGCTTAGTCAAACCAACTATTCTCATAAATTATTGCATGCTTTTGATTATATTTTGTTTATGAGGTGATTTAGAGTTGGATATTATGCTTTGTGGTCTAATATGCATTTAATACATTATTAAAGGAGAAAATCAAGGAATTTGGGCAATGACCAAGGTAAAAACTCAAATGGGAAAAGGAAGAGGGATTATAGGAGGTAAATCATCCTCATTTACTACCCCTCCATTTGAATATTCCTCCATCAACTCGAAGTGAAAACAACCAAATCATGAGGTATATAAGGCAACCGAGAAAGTGACTTCAAATGTATAAGTAGAGAGACCTAGGACTTCAGTAGGATTCATATTTTTTATTGTAAAACTCTACTCTATTTTTGAGTTGCAAGACTTGTGACAGTTCTTTTGATGTAATTTGTTGTTTTTGTATTAAGAATGAATTTTGTTTTGAGCCAACACTGAGTTAACTCAGAGGGCTAAAGCTCTTGGGTTAGGGACCAACCCTAGAAGCCAACGGTCCTCTTGATTGTACATGTATGTTTAGTGTAGATTCATAACTTAATTGTTAATTTGCTTATTAGATGCATTTCCATTACAAGTAGTGTAGATTAGATTGGTTGTGTGATAGTTTGCTTCCATTTGTGCCTTACTACAAGTAACAGGCTAGAAAGGAGAAAAGTATCACCACAAGGTTGTTAGCAGGTGTCTCGGCCTCACTTCCTCCCTCTGGGACCATGACTTGAGGAAGGGACCCTTAAGTAGCCCCAAAAACACATATTTCTAGTTCTTTTATGAGCTTTGGAGTTTGTTGTCTTTAATTTAGTTTTTGGTTAATGTTGCAAGGTAGATTTCATTGTCATATTTTCCATCTCTATTTTTGCAATAGATCTCACTCATGCTTTTAGTATCTTCAACAAATTTCTTCATGCATAATATAGGCAGTTGATTCATTAGTTCTGCTTTTCTAGTTTATGAAAATGTATCTTGTTGCATAAATTTTTTGAAGAAACTTTATGTAGAGAAGGTGCTTCAAGAGGAGACCATGACTTCATAGCTAGCAGCCACCTTCCACTTCGTCCACCTTATCCATACCTTGTTTTCACCATCAACCTCACTAGTTTTTCATCATTTTTCATTGGAATTCTACCAAACACATTGAGCAAATCTAACCATCTATCATCTTGGATATTGACCTCTGAGTGATCCTAGACCTTATAAAACTCAATTCCACCAATCACACACCTTTCCTAAGCCTTCCAACACCTCCAACACCTCACATTTAGCTCTCGGTTGTTTCCTGTAGGTTTCCTATAATTCCTACAGGATCATCCTGTAAGTTTCTAGTACATCCTGTAGGTTTTCCTGAAACGGCCTGTTTTGAGGCTGAATTGATGGGGAACCTCTAGGAAGTCACAAAAACCCTACTAGGACCCCTCGACACCATCCAACCACTTCATAAACCTTCTAGCCATGCTCAAACACCTTCAATCCACCTGCCACATCCACAAGAACAATTAGTTTGCATACTTGATTTTGCATAAAGAGACCAAAAAACTGAAAACGGATTTAGTTTATTTTCTTCAATGGCACATTAGTATTTTTTTTATGCTTCTTACCTCTACAACTTAGATAGTAGCATTTATTTATTGTTGATTTAGCATTTCTGCTTAGCATAGCTTCTTAAATGGTTAATTACGGTATGGTGTGGTTTAGCATTGCATGTTGGCCTTCTCTATTATTGTAGTAGAGTAACTCTCTTAGAGTAGATTTATCTTTCTTTCATCAAAGAATCAAGCTTCTTCTAACTCCATAGAACTCTGGCTTGGAATCCCAGTGGTCTCTCACTAGCTGAATAGTGACAACAGGGAGAACCATCACTTTTACTTATGCATACAGCACTGTCACCTCCAAGTTTGTACGAACCCAAAGTTGATAAGTAAAGTTGGTAGCCCAGGAGTTGCAGCATCCTTGCTACAATACTGGCGCTCATCACTTTTTGGCGCCATTGATGGGGAGGTATCTGATGTAGAACGCGATTACTGATTTATTTTCTTCTATTTCTTGTCTTCAATATTCTGCCATTAGTTTATTTCTGCAAAAGTAATCTAGTTGTTTCCTTTCTTTCAATTTGCATTGTATGCTTTCCTTTCCATTTTGCAGGTAAGATTTCAATTTAGCCAGTAGCTTTTTCATTCTGTCAATAATATTCATTCAATCAACAATTTCAATTTTTCAAGTACTTTCCAAGTAAATATATATATATATATATATATAATATATATATATATATATATATATAATATTATATATATATATATATACAAAACCAACCCAAAAATATTTCCTTTCATGCCTCGTAGGAATAGGGACAACTTAGGGAATTTTTTTCCGAATACCCCAACTGCATCCAACAGCCAACCTTCTCTCTTCTTTGGTGGCTGTGAACTGAAGGAACCCTTGAGTGAGCAACCTGACATATTTGAAGAACCTACATGGGAAAAATAAGAAGAGGAACCCATTCCTACTTAACCAATGGCTAAAACCGAAATGACAAAGGGAATAGAGAGAGAGATTTGAGGGTGCCTTCCTCATCAGGGAAACCAATGGGGACACGAAGATGAAAAATATAAGCCCCTCTTCACTACTTCATTTCCATGGCCTGACCACAAAAGACCTCGACAATTTCCTATTTGAGTTTGTTGTTTTATGCCAAACCTATGACTATACAAATGATGAGAAAAAGTTAAAACTATTTTCATCTACCCTCAAGGATGTGACATTGTGCAGGTTCATGGGTTTACCTAGAGAGAGCATCACAACTTGGGCTCAGATGTAGCATGCCATTAACAATAAATATTGGGACTACTGTTGATCAAAGGATACTAAAGAAGAAATTTTCAAGATGACCATAGGAAATGACGAATCCTTATAGGATTACGAATAAAGATTCCATCTTAGTTACAAAAGGGCCAGGTGCACACTTGACCCTGACTCACTAAAGCTAGTCCTTCTTAAGGGAGTAAGAGAAGACTTTCTGGATTCCTTACATTTGTTAGAAGGAGGAGATATCTACCAATTACCCTATGAGGATATCAAGACTGTCTTTAGAAACCATTCTAAGGTAGATAGGGAAAAGGATAGGGGTAGTCAACCTATGGCTAGTACATCATCTTCCAACTCATCCATCAAGGGTGAAATTGGAAACATGTAGGAAGATTTCAAAAGTGAGATGTTGCAAACCCTTGCCTTGAAAATGGACACCATGAACATTAAGAGGAAACAGGAGGAAGCAGAGAGAGCCTTGGCCGTATTTTGTTCTATATGCACTAGGAGGCATCCTAAGAATGAATTTCCATTAAACTCTATTGAAATTTACTCGGTCTGTGAAGAAAACAACTCCACAGACAAGTGCTCTTCTTTACTTGTACACAAAGTTGTATATCAAGGAGCTGAAGGGATCACTAATCAACTTTGCTACATTAACAAAAGGAAACCTCATGGGCCTAAACCATACTAGTAGGGCATGCAAGGATTGTCCATGCATATTACAACCCCAACCAAACCACAACCATACCGTCTTGGGGACCCCCTACTCATCCTTCCTGTTCTATGCCCCCTCCTTGATCTTATGCATCTAAGTATCACTCCCAGCCAGCCATTTCAACCTTATTCTCTGCCATAGCCTTAGTGGAATGCACCACTCTAGGGGTGGAGGCCTCAATACAACAATGCTCTAGCTCTATTACCTCCACCACCTACCCAACCACAACTCCTACACTCTCCTCCACCCAAGCAACCCTATATGCCTACCTAGCCAAATCTGAACTAGAACAACAGGCGGGCTCAACAAGTATACAGTGGAGATACATCATATCCAGCTTATGTTGTGGAAATCTAGGAGATTAACCTGAGATTTGGTAGAGTTCTCTCGGATAACCAACCTCCACCTCCACCTAGGGAGGTTGAGGAAGAAAGAGAGGAAAGCAACCTTAAAGTAAATCCACCCTTTCCTAAGAGATTTGTCCAACCACTCTAGCCTACCCTAGAAGAGACTGAACTTCTGGGAGAATTGAAAAATCTATGTGTGAAGATCCCACTTCTCCAGGCAATAAAATATGTTTCCATTTACAATAAGTTGATTAAGGAGAAGTGCTTCAAGCATCCAATGAGGCGAAAAATGGATGCCCCTACCGTTAATGTCATTGGGAAGCTATTTGACTTAATGTTGGGGCAGGTAATATGTCCAAAATATTTGGACCTTGGAAGACCTCTAGTAGATGTGCACATCAATGGCACCATTTTCCCACACACTCTGATCGATCTTGGGGCTACCACTAATGTGATGACCAAGGACACCATGCTCAAGCTCAACCTCCAAGGTTCTTTGAGGAAGACCACAACAATTCAGCAACTTGCATACCGTTCCACAGTAACCATAAGGGAATTGTGGAGGATGTGATGGTCTCCATTGACTCCTAGGAGTATCTTGCAGATTTCATAGTTCGCTAGCCTAAGGCTAAGCTTATTGGTTACCCTCTCATCCTTGGGAGGCCATGGTTGGCCACTATTGATGCTTACATTAGCTACAACGTTGGGAATATGACCATCAAGAATGGGCATATGTCCAAGTAGATAGTCCTATACCCTCCTGCTCAACCTTCTCTAGAGCATGACTTATCTTTATGGGTGGAGGAGAAGGAGGAAGAAGATGAAGTTTATTCTGCCCAACTTTATGCTCTGGAAGAAACCATGGGAGGAGGACAACAAGATGAGGATGACTTGATTGAACACCTACTCCAAAGTCCAACTCCCTATTCATTACCCTTAGAAGAAGAAGTAAAGGAAACCCAAAACAATAATCCAAATGACTTATATTTTGGCCGATTCCAACCCACTTCATGTCAAAACCATAGAATTTTGCCTAGAGAGAACCTTGACAATCTATCCATCTCTTTCTACTCTCGAAGTGGAGAAGCTATGCAACATGTTAAAGGAAAATCTAGAAGCCTTCACTTGGAGTTACAAGGAAATGAAGGGAGTACACTCCTCAGTGTGTACTCACCACATATACATCAAAGAAGATTGCAAGCCAATCTGGAAACCACAAAGGAGGATGAATCTGGCTCTTAAATATATAGTCAAAGAAGAACTACAAAAACTGCTAGATGCAGGATTCATTTACCCTATCTCCGAGAGAGAGTGGGTCTCTCCTTTGGTGTTAGTTCCCAAGAAAAATGGTAAGTGGAGAATTTGTGTTGATTACAGGGAGTTGAACAAAGCCACGAAGAAGGATCATTTTCCTCTACCCTTCCTTGACCAAGTGCTATATGGCCTAGCAGGGAAAAGGTTTTTCTCCTAACTAGATGGATTTAGTGGGTAGAACCAAATCTAGATCTGCCCAGAATACCAAGATAAGACCATGTTCACTTGTACTTGGGGTACTTTTTCCTATAGGGTCCTTCCTTCTGGCCTATGTAATGCTCCTGCCACTTTCCAGAGAGCAGTCTTGAGTATTTTCGCCGAATTAGTCCATGATGCGGTGGATATTTATATGGATGATTTTACACCTTATAGTTGTGATTTTCAAGAAGCCTTGTCTAACCTAGGCAAAGTACTGCATAAATGCATTGAAATGAAACTATCTCTCAGTCCTGAAAAATGTGAATTCTTAATGACTACAAGGACGGTGCTAGGTCATTCAATATCTCAACAAGGGCTGCAGGTGGACCCAAACAAAATAGCGATCATCCAAAGGGTCCCACCTCCTCGAAAGCAAAGAGATGTAATAAGTTTCCTAGGTTTAGTTGGATACTATTGAAGGTTCATAAAAGACATTAGTGATTTGGCCTCTCCTTTATTTAGTTTGTTGGCCAAAGAATTTGATTTTATATGGTCAAAAAGCTACCAAGAGGCCTTAGACATCCTAAAGGATAAGTTAACCACTGCATCAATTCTCTGAGGCTCAAATTGGGCCCTTCCCTTTCATATTCATGTTGATGCCTCACACAATGCCATAGGAGTAGCCCTAGGTTAGATAGATGAAAAATTGCTTTATGTTATCTATTTTATCAATAAGAACTTATCAAAGGCTTAACTAAATTATACAGTGACCAAAAAGGAACTCCTAGATGTTGTGCATTCATTAAACAAATTCAGGCATTATATTGTAGGCTATCAAACATTGATGCATACTGACCATGCTACAATCAAATATTTAATGAAAAAACTAGATGTGAATTCTCAAATTATAAGATGGTTACTTTTATTAGAGTAGTTCGATCTAACCATTTTTGATAAGCCTAGTAAGGAAAATGTTGTTGCAGACTTTTTGTCTAGGGTAAATTTGCTTGCAGGTGAAGAAGGAAGGGTGGATGACCAGTTACCGAAAGAGCACTTATTTTCTATTTCAGTTCTCTCTCCATTTTTTGTTGATATAGCAAACTATTTGGTATCAGCACAGTTCCCACCAAACTTGTCCTCCAGAGAAAATAGCAAGATAGTTAGAAAAAGCGCCCCCTTCACTTGGATTCTGGGCAATATTTTCAAACTTGGCCCAGATCAAAGCTTGAGAAGGTGTGTCAGGGAGGAGGAAGTCTTTGAAATCCTTCTGACCTGTCATGATGGGCCTTGTGGAGGTCACTTCGCAGCAAAGAGGATAGCATTCAAAGCGTTACAAGTAGGCTATTATTGGCCCACTCTTCATCAGGATGTAAAAAAATACACTAGTCAGTGTGAAATGCCTCTAAGGACTCAAGTGAATTTCGAGCAATTTAACAAGTGGGGCATGTACTTCATTGGGCCTATTGACGCTCCTTCAAAGCAAAAATAGTAAATTATTGTGTGCACTGATTATTTTACTAAGTGGGTTGAAACCAAGGCAATTAAGGCAGCAATAGAAGAGAAGGTGGTTAAGCTCCTAAGGGAGAATGTATTCTACAAATTTGCGTACCCTAGAGAGCTGGTCACAAACCAAGGCAACCAATTTACCTCCAACATGATTGAAGACTTGCTCAACCGTCACAAGATCAAGCATAGGACCTCCACTCCCTATCATCCAAGAACTAATGGGAAAGTGGAGGTGACCAACATAGTGTTGGAGGGAATCTTAACCAAGGTGGTGAGCAGCAGTAGGAAGGATTGGGCAGAATGACTAGTTGAGGCCACTTGGGCCTATAATACCACATGGAAGACCTCCACTGGATTCACACCCTATGAGCTGGTATATGGGAAAAAGGCCTTGTTGTCCATTAAATTTGAATATAATACATTAAGTATGGCAGCTCAGCTAGATCTAGATCTCAGTAGTGCACAGAAAGAGAGATTGTTCAAATTGAATGGTTTGGATGAATTCAGAATGCATGCCCTCCTACATATAGAGGTAGTTCAACTTCAGAGGAAGATCTGGCGTGATAAAAATATCAAGGAGAAGCAATTTCAGGAAGGCGATTGGGCATTGTTATATGATTATGGGTATAAAGATTGTTATAAACATATTTTGGCACTGTAACCCCAATCACATATGTCCATAAACCAAGGGCTTCTAAACCCCTAAAAGTGTCGTTTCATACCCTAAAGGAACAAGGTCAACTGATTACATCATTTCCCAGAAGTTCTGCTTGAAAAACTACTTAGAACTAGTCAACACTGGACCATATAGACTGCTCCATGCTGATGGTGCGATGCATCTCACCTATAATTTACACATAGAGGGTGTGATGCATATTCAAAAGCCCTTCTGTAGGGTGTGATGAGCGAGAGAAGAAAATGGCAGAGGCAGTTTTCTAGGTGGAAACTCATAGAATCTTTTAGAAACTGCTCATTTGACACTTGTCTCTCTAAATTCACCCAGGGATGAGTAAGAGATCATGAAATCTCCAAGTGGAACCAAGAACTATCAGAGAAATGACACTAACCAAAATCCCAGAAGCTGACTCACCCCCCTGCAAATATCTATATATGGATCCCTCATCCTAGAGATCTAGGGGCTAGAATTTTGTATTTTGTAAAGAAGTGTTGTTGGTTTCTCTGTGAAACATTGTATTGTTGGGTGATATAGTCTTTTCATGAGGTGAAGAGGGCTTTCATGCTGGGAGGATGGAGTTGGATCAGACATCTGGGTTGTAATCCTCTCTTCTACTACTTCTATCAATAAATCTATTTGAGTTTTCCTCCATATACTTGTATATCTCTAAATCTTGTATTTGTGTATGCATTTGTATTGTTAATGTACATCTGATCCTATATTGTTTATGGTTATAGATCTCCATGCTTTGATGGTATTTTGCTACTTTGACTCTACAGGTGTTCTTTGAAGTGGGACAAGTGAGAAAGGAGTTGTGAAAGCTCTATCAATGGAGGGAGGAAACAAGCAAGGAGCCAAGCGAAAGACTGAGGTTGGTACTCCCTGCTTCTCTCTCATCTATCTCTCATAAAGGAAAACGCAAGTAATTTTGAATTGTTTGTTTCTAAGATAGCTACCCGTCTTAGTGGGACTAGTAGCTCTGAATAGACACTAGTTTTCCCGGAAACAAAATGGCGACTCTGCTGGGGAGCGAATATTTTGTTTTTTTGTCCTTGGTGTTTGCTTTATAAACTATAGACAGAGCCTGAAGTTAAGCTAGCGAGCCTTCGAATTGCTTTTGCTATGCAACTGCAAAGTAGATCAATGTTGCTTCAATCAATCTTTGAGTTGGTTTATGAATTGAACATCTAACTTGAAAACATCCTAAGAGCCCTAGTGGTAGCTCAATAACCTCATTAGATCAGCCCTTATACTTTGTGTTTACTGCCTATCATAAGCTCAGCCGAAACCCCTGAACTTAGCTACAAATTGTGAGTAAAAACTGAGCTCAGTCTCGTCCTTGGACCATCGCACTATCTCTCATTGGCAGTCTGGATGCATCACACCTCCGGTGTGTTGTAGGTGAGATGCATCCCTGTTTCCCTTAAGGACAGGTGCGATGATTGAGTGATACTATGTCTGCCTCTAGATTTTGGTTTTTTATTCATTGTTTTCAGCTCTATTCAGTAGTATCGTTGTTTATGATTAGTATATCACTATTGAAACCTTATTCCTTTACATTAGTCAGCCTCCATTGATAAAAAATTGTGAATTTTTTTAATGTATTTTTTATCTTTTACAATCCTCCTTCGCAAATAGTAGCTTAATCAAACTATCATATTTTGATTTGAAAAGTGTTGCAACTATCGTTTTCAGTCAAGAAAAAGAGTGTCGTAAATTATTCCTCTTTTAGATAATCGATTACACTTTTGCCATTGTATTTGATTTGAATTTTCAGTTCTTTGAAGTGTCGAAAGAAGTTTTCCATTCGAAATTGAAAGTGTCCTCTTCGTCTTCCTTTCATTTTTGAAAAGAAATTGCTAAAGTGTCGCTTTGAAGAAAAGTAGTTCAGATCTGTACTTAGTTTTCTTTTTTTCATTATCACATTAAGGAAACGGAAAAACAAATACATGCATGTGCATTTGCATTTAGACTGCATGCGGAAATTGATTTAGGAAAAGTGCATTTAGTGTGTGCTCTCTGCTCTATGTTGAAAGAATTTTACTCTTCTTTCCTTAGTAGCTAGGATTTTCATTGCTAAAAGAAAATAAATGACTATTTATCATATTAGATTGCATATTTAGGAATTGTATATCTACATCATGTGGTGAACCTTGAAAGGCAACTATAAAATAAACCTCAATGAACATAAAAATTCTTTGGAACCTAACGCACAACATCTAGAAGTCTAGGCTAGAGACGTATTCCGGCGTCATAAAGCCTGGTAACTATCATTTTCATCATAGGTTGGGTGATTCCTCCTCTTTGATATGACAAGTGCTAGTCCGGACTTGTGCTCCCACGTACCGTCAAGTATATATTGGGAGACCACAATAGGCTATATCCTTTATCCTTAGGAAGCCATGTCTGCCGCCCTATCGATTGCAATGCACTCAACATAGCATTCAGGAATATTGATTGCCGTACGTAAAAGTATATTGCAGTTTTGTGATTGGTTTGGTAATCCCTCTATCTAGATTTCCAATGTAGTCACTTTCATTCCTTTTCAGACTCCTTAAAATAAAATGTCCATCTGAGCACTTATCACTTCAGGCTCATTAAAAATCGAAGGCGACTAGAGTCATCTTTAGTTTTTTCTCGACTCTTAAAAATTGAAAAAGCAAGTTGTGTTAAAGCGTCATAAAATTTATTTTAATTGGAATAACATCATTGTTCCCTCATTGGTCTTAGGTTGAGAAAATGGAGTCCACCAAGCAAGGATTATCCTAGTCCTTTCTCTTCTTGGGAAGATATTGGTGCCCCTTACATGGCTACATTGTCCCTTCCAGGATTGACAATTGGCCTGCCAGTATGGCTTTTCTCGACCTCTGTCGTTCAAAACACCATAATTCCTAAGAAATCAAATCAGCAACTAGATGATACTGGAGTTTTCCCCCCACCTTCTACTTCATTTTTTTCTCCCTCTCCTTCTTCCTCTTCGCTTGGTGAAGCTAGTAACACTAAAAACCAAGTTACTGAGAAGAAGAAGAAAAGGAAGGAGAAGAAGAAGAAGAAGCCAATGGCGAAAGGGGGCAACTGCACATCGTCTAGAAAAACTCCACACACTGCACCAACCAAACCTAAATCTCCATGTGTCATTTGCAAAGGGGACCACTATCATCGAGATTATCATTACATCCCACAGATCTTAAGGGACTAGTCTCCCCATTTACAGAATCTGGTGTCTTCAACCTCTGTCAATCATGGTGAGAGTACACCATAAACTAGTGAAAACGAAGTCAATGGACAGAAAAGAAGATCTAAATTTCCTTGTAGGCTGTGTGAAGGTGATCATGCCCTCCACCATTGTCCTTTCCTGGATGAAGCTAGAAGAGTCTTGGGTAACTGTCTTTCTTCACTGCAACGACTTCCTCCTGGATACAAGAAACTCTTGCTGTGTCCATAACTAGTTGAAAATCCAACTGAAACACCTCCGTTGTCAGTAAAAACACCTATCATTGAAGATAAACCTTCTAAGTCCACACCAGACCAAAGTCAACAGGTCGAGACGGCAGTCGACCCAGTCTTGCTTTCAGAAGGTCCTCCTTCAAATGATACAGTCTCCAAAGAGAATGAGAATAACATTGTTCAAATTCTTTTTGTTAAGACAGAGTCTGATGAACATGGGGGCAATCTACCCATTCATTTATCACAGGAAGGAAGTTCCTCAGTTCAAGAGATTCATTTGGCTGTTTATTCGGTCCCTCCTCCAAGCAATCTAGTTGTTTCCTTTGATTGGAATCTACTAGCAAGACCCCGCCTACCATCTAATGTGCCATTCTGGATCATAGTACAAGCTTACAAAATGATCATGGTTGGCACTATCATAGATGAAGGGGCTTCTGTGAGTATCCTTTCCTCAACTGCTTAGAAAGCGCTTGGTTCGCCATCGCTTCTGCCTGAGATTCAAAAATCTGTCAGGCTTCAATAAAGGAACTAGTCACCTGTTAGGGATCCTTCCAAATTTGCCTATAACTTTGAGAAGGAAAATCATTCATCTAAATGTGATGGTAATCCAAGGGCCTCTAGATTAAACTCATGGACACAATAGCGACAAGAGCGATTTTCACTGTCACTAGGCTCGCTAAAACATAGCGACAGGTTTGCCTGAAGGGAAAATTATAGAACATGCATATATTATCCTCCTCAAGCTTGAAAAAAATAAAGAGGTACTGGTTAGCAATGTCTGGGGAAAAATTGGGAAGAAAACTTGAAGAACTTCATTGGTAGTAGGTCTCTCTTGAACATGACACTTTCACTCCATCACCATGATTAAGTCAGGTTGGGTTATTCCATTCACCAGTCATATCACCATTGGTCCTCCGTACCATCCATTTTTGGGGTTAACACTACCAATCCATTTCAGTGTCGCCGATATGTTCAAGAGAAGTCACCCAGAGAATTCACCAACCCAGCTAACGCCTCATCCGCTGCAATACCTTCATGCTACGTTTTTCATGACCGCCACCCTAAACCTTGTATCATCAGCTCATTTTCACCTCCACAAAATAATTTTCTCCATTTCGTGTCGTAGATGTGGGATTTAGTAAGGCCCTCCTACAATGGGTCACTTCTTGTCGACATCAGCTCATTATCCAAGAAGTTGACCTAGGAACAACCCTTTCAGTACTTTGAAGCTTGCATGCCTCAATGGCAAGTTTCTCACTTCCGGCGATAGGTTTACATCAATGCCCTTCGACCGAAAGATTTTGCGTGATGTTCAACATCGACTCATGTATTCACACCACGTGAATTGTACTCCAGTACCTTGAGGGTCATTATCATTATCGGTGATTCCTTCACACCCGTTAACAGCTTTCATCATTGGCTAATAATCAGGCGATGTCTTTCCATGTTCGACATCAGAACATCTTTTCACATGGATCAACTTGTACTTCGGGAGAAGATAGAACGAGTTTGAAGACCCCAGATCTAGGTTCATCCATTTGGGTTGTGATATATTTAGGAAAATAAAGACATCAAATGTACTCCATAGCTGCATAGATAATCATCCAAGCTAAGGGATGATGGCTCTACCAGAATCATCAGTCTGCCACACAGATGATTGTCTGTCCTATGTATATGAAAATGAATTTATAAATTTAAGCATGAGAATGCCCGCCTCAGTTAGATCATGAAAATATTATGAAGATAATGTATTATATTGTATCTTATTACAGGTCACCTTCCAGTTCGAAAAACCTCGGTCCTCATGATAAAGCATTTCACCCGACATCAAAAGATTTACGACCTCATGCTTTAGGGGGCAACTGTTATAGACATATTTGGGCACTACAACTCCAATCACATATGTCCATAAAAAAAGGGCTTCTAAACCCCTAAAAGTGTTGTTTCATACCCTAAAGGAACAAGGTCAACTAATTATATCATTTCTCAGAAGTTCTCCCTGAAAAATTGCTTAGAATTGGTCAAAATTGGACCATACAGATTGCTCCATGCTAAGGGTGCAATGCATCTCACCTGTTACACACAGAGGGTGTGATGCATACTGAAAATCCCTTCTGTAGGGTGCGATGAGCAAGATCAAACAAACAGCAGAGGCAGTTTGCTAGGTGGAAACCCATAGAATCTTCTAGAAACCGCTCATTTGACACTTGCCTCTCTGAATTTTCCCAGGGATGAGTAAGAGATCATGAAATCTCCAAGTGGAACCAAGAAATATTAGAGAAATGACACTAATTAAAATCCCAAAAGTTGACTCGCCCCCCTACAAATATCTATATATGGATCCCTCATCCAAGAGATCCAGGGGCTGGAATTTTGTATTTTGTAAGGAAGTGCTGTTGGTTTCTCTGTGAAACATTATATTGTTGGGTGATCTAGTCTTTTCATGAGGTGAAGAGGGCTTTCATGCTAGGAGGATGGCACTGGATCAGATAGCTGGGTTGTAATCCTCTCTTCTACTACTTCTATCAATAAAGCTATTTGAGTTTTCCTCCATATTACTTGTATATCTTTGAATCTTGTATTTGTGTGTGCATTTGTATGCTTAATGTACATCTGATCCTATATTGTTTATGGTTATAGATCTCTATGCTTTGATGGTATTTTGCTGCTTTGACTCTACAAGTGTTCTTTGAAGCAGGACAAGTGAGAAAGGAGTGGCGAAAGCTCTATCAAGGGAGGGAGGAAACAAGCAAGGAGCCAAGCGAAAGACTGAGGTTGGTACTCTCTGCATCTCTCTCATCTATCTCTCATAAAGGAAAACAAAAGTAACTTTGAATTGTTTGTTTCTAAGATATCTACCTGTCTTAGTGGGACTAGCAGCTCTGAATAGACACTAGTTTTCCTGGAAACAAAGACTTCAAGGGAAATTTAAGGATAATATGGCTCGGACGTTATGTTGTGGAAAAATGCCATGATAATGGTTTAGTGCACATCAAAACGATATATGAAGAAGTCATTCCTTTGTTTGTTAATGGAAACCGATTGAAAATTTACAAGGGACCTTTATCAAAATAAGAATTCATTGATGAGATCAATAAAACAGTGATGATAGTGGAGCAAGTTCCATCTTCTCCCTCATCAAATCACTGAGAAAAAAAAAAAGAGAATAAGGACTAAGGTGAAAACCTCCATTAGGTGCTTGAGTCCCATCATTGGGTTGCAAACCTCTTGAGGTGGCTCAATGATGACGAAAAAAAAGAAAGAGAAAAAACAAAAAGAAAAAGAGAATAAGAAGATCCTTGGGTGAAAACATTTCTTGAGGCGCCCAGGGCAAACAGCGAGGGTGAAAACCTCTCAGAGGCAGCCTAGTGGTTTTTCAAAAAAAAAAACAAATTAATCATGAAATTTCCATTTTCATGTGGGCAAGAAGGACATACAAGGAGAAAAAGAGGATCCCAAGGATACCATTGCCACTCACATATTTATTTTTTCACTCATTACCTTGCATACTGTTAGTTCCAGTCTTCGTAGCCTGTCACCAGGGATCAACATGAGATCTTACTATGACTGGTTTTGTTAGATGTTTTACACATGATGCTCAGCAAAAAACATGTCACAAGTGTTTCCATCAGAATAAGCTCGGAAAAATATTTCCAATAGTATATCACACTCTTGTAACCGGTTTCTGGTTCAGAAGATATGGTCGAAATGAATGAGTGATTCTTGGTTATGCATGTTTTGAGGTCAGTTGCTACACACAACGACAAGTTTACTACAAAATCCGTTTCTGAGGTAATGGTAAGGCATTTTTCAAAATTGAAAGAGGTTTTTGTCCATCACATACCTAATGACAAAAACCTTCTTCAATTTATGCACAAGTGTTACTATGTGGGAGATATGTAGTGATATTTGGAGCGTACATTAAAACAAAGCAAAAATTTCATTTATTTTACTGTTTTAGTCATTTTAGTGCGGTGCCATTTTACAACAGATGGAAAGTAATTTTAAAAAACACAAGGAGGTTTTTGTTAAACATGAGCCATATAATAAAAAACTCTTTTAGTTTATTCACAGGTGTCATGAATTTGGATATGTGACTAGATCTTTACAACTCATTTTCACATATTTAAATTTTTAATGATTTTTTGTTTTAGAGATGATTTTGTGGCACAGATTCCGAGCAACTGGAAACGAATTTCAAAAATCTGAGAGAGTATTTTCTCCAACATGACCTTATCTACAAAACCTCTTTCCGTTTTTTAACAGGTGCTATGGTTTAGGAGATACAAGTTCATCTTCAACACCTATTTTCAGAAATTCAACCCAATTTTAATGTAACTGATTCTATTTTGAAGAAAATGGTTGAGCTCAATTCCTTTAATACAAGCATGAGAAAATGTATATATTTTATGAATTTCATAGTTTAGGGATTGGGATTTAGCAGAAGGTTAGACTCTTGTGATGCTTTGAGCATCATTGTACATTCATTTCTGTAGTTTGGCAAGGAAATAGACTAGGGTTTGCAGCATTTTGAGGGATTCTTGTGGCAAGGTGATTTAGTAATGTTTCTCCTTATATAATTCAAGTTATCATGTGTTTATGTGTGTCATTATCTCTCTCTCTTTTAGCTTAACTAAATGAATCAAGAATAAAGGTGGAAATCATTGATGTTGCAGTGCTCTACCTCAGGGTTTGTTTAGCTTTTCATGTTTTCTACTGTTTGTAGAGGACTCATGGCATTTTCATACCCTATCCAACTCCTCACCAGTCTTAGGACTATTCAGTTCACTTAATTCAAAGTACTAAAGCATTTTCCTACCTTGCCCCACAGAAATCTCTACAAGAGTGAGTTCATTCCTCGGACCCAAAACTGCCTTTCACTTTTGATCCAGCAAATCAACATAAAACTCAATCAAACCCCTCTGAGCATATACCTAGCCTAAAATCAGTCTTTACAACAATCATCTCAAGCCTCATTTGCTATATTTTCCTGAGATTGACAAGGAGAGAGCCATCTCCTGACCTGGTAGGGCTAGCTACCAAGTTAAGTGTGGTTTGATGTTACCCTAGACCTGCCTTTCTTAGCCTGAGGTAGATTTAGGCCCTAACATAGTGGTGACTCGACTGGGGAAGAGGTGATAGATCTTCTCCAGGAAAGATCATTCAAGTTGCAAATCTGATTGTTGATGGTGGACAATAGTCAGACACATATGAAGGTTGAAACATTCACCTGACAACTCCAACTCAATCCAGAGATTCCAGCGCTCACTGATCTGTTCATGCAATAAAATAAAATGGTAGGGTATGTGGCAAACCCTGTGTTTTTTGAAGTTTCAAAAGAAGTTAGAGATCAGTTAGTGGATATTGAAATTGATGAAGTATTTTTCATCATCATGCTTCAATGTTTGAGATCTCTGAAGTTTCATCCTAAAGCTAAAACTGGTTTCTTTGAGTTAGTTGTTGAAAAATTTGAGAAGGAGATTCAGTATTTAAATGATCAGATCCAATCATATGAATTCCGAGATCCCAAAAAATTCTTGGAAAATCTCCCTCCTTCAAAACAAGAAACAATAGAGCTGCCCGTGGATGTTTGCATTAACAATTTTCAGTTGGAGGTCTGCATTGAGGAGTTAGGGCAGCAAACAGAGTCTTATTTCTTTGATCCTATTGTCGCATATATGGAGTATTTTTTCAATTTGAATGATAAGTCAGATCGTCTTTCACACAGCCAAATTCAGTTTGTGCATGGATGGTTGTCAGCATTTACATTTGTGTCCTGGTTGAAGCACTTTCAAGCAGCATCCTTGTCATAATTACTTGATTGGTTGATATGGCATTACAACATTACTTGATCTATCACTATTGCAGCAAAGTGGGTTAGATTTGTACATAAATAACCTGCCTGAGGCAGCATTTTAGTTTTCGGTATTTGTTTATGTATAGGTTGCAGTTTGTATATGTTTCTGGATTGGTATGAGTTGTTTTTGGTTTGCAGTTATTTGACCATCCATGCCCAATAAATGAGGAAATTGGTTTATGATGTTCTTGAAACCTCCAAGGAGTTGCCATCCCCAATGGAGCCGATGTTAGTTCTAGTCTTCGTAACCTGTCACCAGGGATCAACATGAGCTCTTACTATGTCTAGTTTTATTAGATGTTTTTCACATGATGTTCATCACAAAACATGTCACAAGTGTGTCCATCAGAAGAAGCTTGGAAAAATATTTCCAATGGTATATCACACTCTCGTAACCGGTCTCTGGATTAGAAGATATGATCGAAATGAATGAGTGATTCTTGGTTATGCATGTTTTGAGGTCAGTTGCTGCACACAATGATAAGTTTACTACAAAATCAGTTTCTGAAGTAATGGTAAGGAATTTTTCAAAATTGAAAGAGGTTTTTGTCCATCACATACCAAGTAACAAAAATCTTCTTCATTTTATGGACAAGTGCTACTATGTGTGAGATATGCGGTGATATTTGGAGCCTACATTAAAACAAAGAAAATTGTTCATTTATTTTACTGTTTTAGTCATTTTAGTGCGGTATCATTTTACAATAGATGGAAAGTAATTTTGAAAAACCCAAGGAATTTTTTGTTAACCACACGCCATATAAAAAAAACCTCTTTCATTTTATTCGCAGGTGTCGTGAAGTTTGATATGTGACTAGATCTTTACAGCTCATTTTCACATATTTAAATTTTTAATGATTTTTTGTTTTAGAGATGATTTTGTGGCACAGATTCCGAGCAAATGGAAACAAATTTCAAAAATTTGAGAGAGAAGTTTCTCCAACATGACCTTATATATAAAAACCTCTTTCAATTTTCTAACAGGTGCTATGGTTTAAGAAATATGAGTTCATCTTCAACACCTATTTTCAGAAATTCAACCCAAGTTTAATATAATTGATTCTATTTTGAAGAAAATGGTTCAATCAATTCCCTTATTACAAGGATGAGAAAATGTTTACGTTTTATGAATTTCATAGTGTAGGGGTTGGAATTTGGTAGAAATTTTGACTCTTGTGAAAGCTTTTAGCATCATTGTACATTCATTTCTGCAGTTTGGCAAGGAAATAGACCAGGGTTTGCGGTGTTTTGTGGGATTCTTGTGGCAAGGTGATTTAGTATTGTTTCTCCTTCTATAATTCAAGTTATCATGTGTTTATGTGTGCTATTATCTCTCTCTTTTCAGCTTAACTAAATGAATCAAGAATAAAGGTGGAAATCATTGATGTTGCAGTGCTCTACCTTAGGGTTTTTTAGCTTTTCATGTTTTTTACTGTTTGCAGAGGACTCATGACATTTTCATGCCCTCTCCAACTCCTCACTAGTCGTAAGACTCTCCATTTCACTTAATTCAAAGTACTAAATCATTTTCCTTCCTCGACCCATAGAAATCTCTGCAAGACTGAGTTCATTCCCCATACCCAAAACTGCCTTTCACTTTTGATCCAGCAAATCAACATAAAACTCAATCAAACCCTTATGAGCATATAGCTAGCCTAAAATTAGTCTTTACATAATTCATCTCAATCCTAATTTGCTATATTTTCCTAATATTAATAATGAGATAGCCCTCTCCCCACCTGGTATGGCTCGCTACCAGGTTAAGCGTGGTTTGATGTTACCCTAGACCTGCCTTTCACATATCCAAATTTTTAATGATTTTCTGTTTTAGAGATGATTTTGTGGCACAGATTCTGAGCAACTGGAAATGAATTTCGAAAATTTGAGAGAGACTTTTCTCCAACATGACCTTATCTACAAAAACCTCTTTCAATTTTGTAACAAGTGCTATGGTTTAGGAGATACGAGTTCATCTTCAACACCTATTTTTAGATATTCGACCCAAGTTTAATGTAACTGATTCTATTTTGAAGAAAATGGTTGAGCTCAATTCCCTTAATACAAGGATGATAAAATGTATATATTTTATCAATTTTATAGTGTAGGGGTTGGAATTTGGCAGAAGGTTTGACTCTTGTGAAAGATTTGAGCATCATTGTACATTCATTTGTGCAGTTTGGCAAGGAAATAGACCAAGGTTTGCAGCATTTTGTGGGATTCTTGCGGCAAGGTGATTTAGGATTGTTTCTCCTTCTGTAATTCAAGTTATCATGTGTTTATGTGTGCTATTATCTCTCTATTTTTCAGCTTAACTAAATGAATCAAGAATAAAGGTGGAAATCATTGATGTTGCAGTGCTCTACCTTAGGGTTTGTTTAGCTTTTCATGTTTTCTATTGTTTGCAGAGGACTCATGACATTTTCATGCCCTCTCCAACTCCTCACTAGTCTTAAGACTCTCCATTTCACTTAATTCAAAGTACTAAATAATTTTTCTACCTCGTCCCACAGAAATATCTACAAGACTAAGTTCATTCCCTGGACCCAAAACTGCCTTTCACTTTTGATACAGCAAATCAACATAAAACTCAATCAAACCCTCTGAGCATATACCTAGCCTAAAATTAGCCTTTACATCAGTCATCTCAAGCCTCATTTGCTATATTTTCCTGAGATTGATAAGGATATAGCCCTCTCCTAACTTGGTAGGGCTAGCTACCAGGTTAAGCGTGGTTTTATATTACCCTAGACCTGCCTTTCACATATCCAAATTTTTAATGAGTTTATGTTTTAGAGATGATTTTGTGGCACAGATTCTGAGCAAATGGAAACAAATTTCCAAAATTTGAGAGAGTATTTTCTCCAGCATGACCTTATCTACAAAAACCTCTTTGAATTTTGTAACAAGTGCTATGTTTTAGGAGATACGAGTTCATCTTCAACACCTATTTTCAGAAATTCGGCCCAAGTTTAATGTAACTGATTCTATTTTGAAGAAAATGGTTGAGCTCAATTCCCTTAATACAAGGATGATAAAATTCATATATTTTATGAATTTCATAGTGTAGAATTTGGAATTTTCCAGAAGGTTGGACTCTTGTGAAATCTTTGAGCATCATTGTACATTCATTTGTGTAGTCTGGCAAGGAAATAGACCAGGGTTTGTAGCATTTAGTGGGATTCTTGTGGCAAGTTGATTTAGTATTGTTTCTCCTTCTGTAATTCAAATTATCATGTGTTTATGTGTGCCATTATCTCTCTCTTTTTCATCTTAACTAAATGAATCAAGAATAAAGGTGGAAATCATTGATGTTGCAGTGCTCTACCTTAGGGTTTGTTTAGCTTTTCATGTTTTCTACTGTTTGCAGAGGACTCTTGACATTTTCATGCCCTCTCCAACTCCTCACTGGTCGTAAGACTCTCCATTTCACTTAATTCAAAGTACTAAAGCATTTATTTACCTCTCCCCACAGAAATCTCTACAAGGCTGAGTTCATTCCCCGAACCCAAAACTGCCTTTCACTTTTGATCCAGCAAATCAACATAAAACTCAATCAAACCCCTTTGAGCATATACCTAGCCTAAAATTAGCCTTTACATCAGCCATCTCAAGCCTCATTTGCTATATGTTCCTGAGATTGATAAGGATAGAGCCCTCTTCCGACTTGGTAGGGCTAGCTACCATGTTAAGCGTGGTTTGATGTTACCCTAGACCTGCCTTTCACATATCCAAATTTTTAATGATTTTCTGTTTTAGAGATGATTTTGTAGCACAGATTCTGAGCAACTGGAAACGAATTTCCAAAATTTGAGAGAGCAGTTTCTCCAAAATTACCTTATCTACGAAAACCTCTTTCAATTTTGTAACAAGTGCTATGGTTTAGGAGATACGAGTTCATCTTCAACACCTATTTTCATAAATTCGGCCCAAGTTTAATGTAACTGATTCTATTTTGAAGAAAATGGTTGAGCTCAATTCCCTTAATACAAGGATGAGAAAATGTATATATTATGAATTTCATAGTGTAGGGGTTGGAATTTTGCAGAAGTTTGGACTCTTGTGAAAGCTTTGAGCATCATTGTACATTCATTTGTGCAGTTTGGTAAGGAAATAGACCAAGGTTTGCAGCATTTTGTGGGATTCTTGTGGCAAGGTGATTTAGTATTGTTTCTCCTTCTGTAATTCAAGTTATCATGTGTTTACATGTGCCATTATCTCTCTCTTTTTCAGCTTAACTAAGTGAATCAAGAATAAAGGTGGAAATCATTGATGTTGTAGTGCTTTACTTTAGGGTTTGTTTAGCTTTTCATGTTTTCTACTGTTTGTAGAGGACTCATGAAATTTTCATGCCCTCTCCAACTCCTCACTAGTCGTAAGACTTTCCATTTCTCTTAATTTAAAGTACTAAATCATTTTCCTACCTCACCCCATAGAAATCTCTGCAAGACTGAGTTCATTCCCTAGACCAAAAACTGCCTTTCACTTTTGATCCAGCAAATCAACATAAAACTCAATCAAACCCCTCTGAGCATATACCTAGCCTAAAATTATCTTTTACATCAGTCATCACAAGCCTCATTTGCTATATTTTCCTGAGATTGATAAGGATAGAGCCCTCTCACGACCTGGTAGGGCTAGCTACCAGGCTAAGCGTGGTTTGGTGTTAACCAAGACTTGCCTTTCACATATCCAAATTTTTAATGATTTTCTATTTTAGAGATGATTTTGTGGCACAGATCCTAAGCAACTAGAAACGAATTTCCAAAATTTGAGAGAGAATTTTCTCCAACATGACCTTATCTACAAAAACCTCTTTCAATTTTGTAACAAGTGCTATGGTTTAAGAGATACAAGTTCATCTTCAACACCTATTTTCAGAAATTCAGCCCAAGTTTAATGTAACTGATTCTATTTTGAAGAAAATGGCTGAGCTCAATTCCCTTAATACAAGCATGAGAAAATGTATATATTTTATGAATTTCATAGTGTAGGGGTTGGAATTTGGTAGACGTTTGGACTCTTGTGAAAGCTTTGAGCATCATTGTACATTCATTTGTGCAGTTTGGCAAGGAAATAGACCAGGGTTTGCAGCATTTTGTGGGATTCTTGTGGCAAGGTGATTTAGTATTGTTTCTCCTTTTATAATTCAAGTTATCATGTGTTTATGTGTGCTATTATCTCTCTCTTTTGCAGCTTAACTAAATGAATCAAGAATAAAGGTGGAAATCATTGATGTTGCAGTGCTCTACCTTAGGGTTTGTTTAGCTTTTCATGTTTTTTATTGTTTTTAGAGGACTCGTGACATTTTCATGCCCTCCCCAACTCCTCACTAGTCTTAAGACTCTCCATTTCACTTAATTCAAAGTACTAAATCATTTTCCTACCTCGCCCCACAGAAATCTCTGCCAAGACTGAGTTCATTCCCCGGACCCAAAACTACCTGTCACTTTTAATCCAACAAATCAACATAAAACTCAATCAAACCCCTCTAAGCATATACCTAGCCTAAAATTAGTCTTTACATCAGTCATCTCAAGCCTCATTTTCTATATTTTCCTGAGATTGACAAGGATAGAGCCCTCTCCCGACCTGGTAGAGCTAGCTACCAGGTTAAACGTGGTTTGATGTTACCCTAGACCTGCCTTTCTTAGCCTGAGGTAGATTTAGGCCCTAACATAGTGGCGACCACACTAGGGAAGAGGTGACAATCTGGGAAATATCATTCAAGTTGCAGATCTGATTGTTGATGGTGGATGGCAGTCAGACGCATATGAAGGATGAAACATTCACCTGGCGACTCGAACTCAATCCAGAGATTCCAGTGCTCACTGATCTGTTCATGCACTAAAATAAAATGGCAGGGTATGTGGCAAACCCTATGTTTTGTGAATTTTTAAAATAATTTAGAGATCAGTTAGTGGATATTGAAATTGATGAAGTATTTTTCATTACCGTGCTTCAATGTTTGAGAACTCTGAAGTTCCCTCCTAAAGCTAAAATTGGTTTCTTTGAGTTAGTTGTTGAAAAATTTGAGAAGGAGATTCAGTATTTAAATGATCAGATCCAATCATATGAATTCTGAGATCCCAAAAAGTTCTTGGAAACTCTTCCTCCTTCAAAACAAGAAATAATAGTGTTGCTCGTGGATGTTTGCATTAATAGTTTTCAGTTGGAGGTTTGTGTTGAGGAGTTAGGGTAGGAAACATATTCTGATTTCTTTGATCCTATTGTCGCATATATGGAGTATTTTTTCAATTTGAATGATAAGTCAGATTGTTTTTCACACAACCAAATTCAGTTTGTGCATGGATGGTTGTCAGCATTTACATTTGTGTCCTAGTTGAAGCACTTTCAAGCAGCATCCTTGTCATAGTTACTTGATTGGTTGATATGGCATTACAACATTACTTGATCTATCAATTTTTTAGCAAAGTGGGTTAGATTTGTACATAATAAGCTGCCCGAGGCAGCATTTTAGTTTTCGATATTTGTTTATGTATAGGTTGCAGTATGTATATGTTTCTGGATTGGTATGAGTTGTTTTGGGTTTGCAGTTATTTGACCATCCATGCCTAATAAATGAGGCACTTGGTTTATGATGTTCTTGACACCTCCAAGGAGTTTCCATCCCCAATGGAGCCGATTTTAGTTCTATTCTTCGTAACCTGTCACCAGGGATCAACATGATCTCTTACTATGTCTAGTTTTATTAGATGTTTTGCACATGATGTTCATCACAAAACATGTCACAAGTGTTTCCATCAGAAGAAGCTTGGAAAAATATTTCCAATGGTATATCACACTCTCGTAACCGGTCTCTGGATTAGAAGATATGATCGAAATGAATGAGTGATTCTTGGTTATGCATGTTTTGAGGTCAGTTGCTGCACATAATGATAAGTTTACTACAAAATCAGTTTCTGAAGTAATGGTAAGGAATTTTTCAAAATTGAAAGAGGTTTTTGTCCATCACATACCAAGCAACAAAAATCTTCTTCATTTTATGGACAAGTGCTACTATGTGTGAGATATGCGGTGATATTTGGAGCCTACCTTAAAACAAAACAAATTGTTCATTTATTTTATTGTTTTAGTCATTTTTGTGCGGTATCATTTTACAACAGATGGAAAGTAATTTTGAAAAACCCAAGGAATTTTTTGTTAACCAAAAGCCATATAACAAAAACGTCTTACAGTTTATTCACAGGTGTCGTGAACTTGGATATGTGACTAGATCTTTACAGCTCATTTTCACATATTTAAATTTTTAATGATTTTTTGTTTTAGAGATGATTTTGTGGTGGAGATTTCGAGCAACTGGAAATGAATTTCAAAAATTTGAGAGACTATTTTCTCCAACATGACCTTATCTACAAAAACCTCTTTCCGTTTTGTAACAGGTGCTATGGTTTAGGAGATACGAGTTCATCTTCAACACCTATTTTCAGAAATTCAACCCAAGTTTAATGTAACTGATTCTATTTTGAAGAAAATGGTTGAGCTCAATTCCATTAGTACAAGGATGATAAAACGTATATATTTTATGAATTTCATAGTGTATTGGAATTTGGCAGAAGGTTGGAATCTTGTGAAAGCTTTGAGCATCATTGTACATTCATTTCTGTAGTTTGGCAAGGAAATAGACTAGGGTTTGCAGCATTTTGTGGGATTCTTGTGGCAAGGTGATTTAGTATTGTTTCTCCTTATATAATTCAAGTTATCATGTGTTTATGTGTGCCATTATCTCTCTCTTTTTCAGCTTAACTAAATGAATCAAGAATAAAGGTGGAAATCATTGATGTTGCAGTGCTCTACCTTAGGGTTTGTTTAGCTTTTCATGTTTTCTACTGTTTGTAGAGGACTCATGACATTTTCATGCCCTCTCCAAATCCTCACTAGTCTTAAGATTCTCCATTTCACTTAATTCAAGGTACTAAAGAATTTGCCTACCCCACCCCATAGAAATCTCTGCAAGACTGAGTTCATTCCCCGAACCCAAAACTGCCTTTCACTTTTGATCCAGCAAGTCAACATAAAACTCAATTAAACCCCTCTGAGCATATACCTAGCCTAAAATTAGTCTTTACATTAGTCATCTCAAGCCTAATTTGCTATATTTTCCTGAGATTGACAAGGAGAGAGCTCTCTCCCGGCCTGGTAGGGCTAGCTACCAGGTTAAGCGTGGTTTGATGTTACCCTAGACCTGCCTTTCTCAGCTTGAGGTAGGTTTAGGCCCTAACACATACCTTCATCATTTTTGTCATTTTTTCACTCGATTAATTTAGTTTATTAAAGATTGTGTTTTCTATAGGATCCCCTGTATTCCAACAGGATACCCTGTATTCCTACAAGATGATCCTGTAGGAATTACAGTGACTTAGAAATCCTATAAGAAGCAATCCAAAAGGAAAATTATGGACTTGTTAGGTCCCTAACATTCACCCTCTTCATGATCTATCACTACACCTTGTCCACCATCATCATCCTTGTACTCACCATTCAAAGAATTCAGTTTCAAGAATTTTTTTGTAGTCTTCAAAGAAAAAAAAGGAAACATAAATGAATAAAGAGCATCACTTGAGTATTTTATGCTCTCCACACTCCCACTCCTTCTTTCCATCCATGTCACCATCCTCACAGCCTCAGCAAGAGAAATGATTAAAGAGTTCTAAGGGAGAAGCAACTACAGGACATCCTGTAGGAAATCTTGTAGCATCCTATCCCACAAAATACCAATCACACCAGCAACAAGTCTTCACCATGATCATACAATAGCTCCAAAGAAATAGTATCATATCTTCAACCACAGGTACCTGCAAAAACAATGAAGCCATTAGCAGACAACAAGAGGAGGAAGAAAAATGGCATGCAACAAATATACACAACAGCACCTCTGGTCTTCGACAACAGTCTCAGAGCATTGGAACCACAGGTAAGTATCCTACTCACTCTCTATATCCATCATGTAGTAAAAAAAAATGTAAGGGTTACGAGATAGTTGGGTTATAAGTGAAAAGGTGGCCAGTTAACTTGGCCACCTTCTTTCAGTCACATGCACAATCGGGTGTCTTCTAACACGTGGTTGCAGTCAACTCAAAGACAGAGAAGGAGTAGGACAAAAAGAAGTTAAACTACAGATCCATAAGGTGGGAGCTGATTATGAGGAGTGGGAATTCATGAGGTGGTAGTGGGGACCAACGGTCCAAAAATGGCAATGTACCTTTGCTGTCAGCACACCACCTCACCCCAAATCACCATAAGAGGAAATAAAACATCGTTCCCATGCATTCATTCATTTCACCTCCTCGAAACTCCTTGACTCAAGTCGATTTCATACCTTGGAAACCCATCGGAAAAAATACTCCATCATTTCACTACACATGACTCCTACAGGACTGCACAGGAATTCCTACAAGAGTATACACAGGAATTCCTACAGGATACCAAGAGACTGTCTATAGGATTGGAAGGAAAGAGATCAGAAAGGATATCATGGGAGTTGGCCACTGCAAATAGTCTAATGAGGTAGGCTTTGTAATTACATCCCTCTTTGCAAGTAAATGAACCAAGAATACTCTAAATTTGAGTGAATTTAGCAATTGTGTGAAGGGAATTAAATATATAGTCATCTCTATTTTGACTCTGCATTTGAAAAATTGTTTCAACCCTCTCATTTTCTCCTCAAGCTTCACCAGCAAGATGACAAGAGGGTTTAATAGGAGAGATCTCGCCAACACTGTGAGAATCCAACAACACCCCCAAGTGCTTGAAATCTTCACAAGACAATTGGATGGGGTGTTTCTAAAAATTCAAAGGGTATGGTGATGAGGTGGATCAAGAATTTTCTCTCTCCCTCACTCCACTCACCAGAATCCATCACACTATTGTAATAAGGGGCCTCACCATAGATCTCACCCCTCAGCTCATCAGCAGAGTCACCACACTCCCCCTAGGAATAAAATGGAGAAAAGAAGACAAAGGAGATAGCCAGGTTGCCAAAAGAAAATTATTTTTAAAAGGTGAGGAGCCCAATGAGGACAAAAATGGAGTAAGGAGGGAAAGTATGCCATATCCATGGAATGAGGTAGGCTACCAACTGATAAAATACATCTCATGTGAGGGTAGGTATAATGTTTTCTATGGCTATCATTTTAGGATCCTTGAAGAATTAAGATTTGGAGCAGAAACACCCCCTCACCAAAGGCTCAGCTTACCATACTTCTTGCTTTAATCATTCAGAGACTCAAGCATCAAAGCGAAGAAGGGAAATTCCCAATAGTTAGCTCACCATGGGTTGATTAGGACCCTCATAGAAGACGCCCTACAGAACCTCAGAAATCCTATAACATGGTCAGTTTTCAGAGACATGCTAGTAGAGGATGACATCAAAGCTCTCACTTATGATGTTAGTCCTACTGTCAGTGAAGAGGAAGTAAAACAAGAAGAGGAAGATACTGAAGGAGATAAGGATGAGATAGATGAAGAAGGAGATAACATAGAGGAACATGATGAAGATGAATAAGAAGAGGGAGAAGAGAAGGATAATGATGAATAAATAGAGGAGAAAATTAAGGAGGAAACTGATCGAGATGATGAAGATCTACAAGAAGAAGAAGACAGGGAGGACATAGAGGAAGAAGGTAATGGAATAGAGGGGACATAAAACAAGGAGGAGTCACCTAGGGTGTCTCCAAAAGCCACTGAGAGAGAGGTAGTAGCTACCCTCACTACTCTCAGCACCCCAATCAAGCAAAAAGGAAAAAGGCAAAGGCAGAGCCCCACTATATTTCAGGACAAGAAAGAGCACAAGAATAAGATAGGGGAAGCCACAAACATCAACCAAAATTCCTATTGTTATTGAAGATTCCCCTACACAAAAAGACAAAATTCCTTCCCCTAAGTCCCCTATCACCTATGTGAGGAGGCCTACTACTAGATCAACTTATTCAAAGGGAAAGGCAATCCTACAGGATCCAAAGTAAAATCTACAGGAAGCAAAAACAATCCTAGAGGATACTCTGTTGAATCTACAGGAGGCATAGAAATTGTAAAGGAAGGTAGGGGAGCAGCAAGAAACTAAAGAGGAGGACCCAGAGACAAAATAACCCATCCCCCAACCTAACCTAGACTTCTATTACCAGTTTATTGAAGGAGGCAGGGTCATACCTCAAAAATTTTCCATCCCAGTGTTCTTCAAGCTTGAGAAGGAGAGGGCCAGAACTCGCTGATGGATGCGAATCGCCAAATAAAATGGGGTAGAAGACATTGGGCACATGGAAGAGAAACTCAAATAAATGGGCAGAGAGCTAAGTGGCTTAAGGGACAGAGAAGCTATAATGAGAAATCAACTAGAGACAAAAAATGCATCGCCGAGGGGATAGCCGTAGGAAAGAGAGAATTAATTGGCATGTATGGCTAGTCTCTCCTTATAAGTAATCCAATGTAGGATTCAAGATAAATCCTATGCTCTCGACCTCAAAGAACAATGGCTGCAATTTCAGATTAAGACCCTAGCACAGAGTGGAACCTTGCCATTTCATGACTACAAGCAGTTTATTGATCTTTGTGATAAAAGTACACTAGAGGATAGGGCCAAAATGGCTGAATTTTATTTGCACAACATGGCCCTCATAGACATGACTGTATGGCACCCTAATGCCAAGCTAGGATATCTACAATTAATGGCTTTGGCATGCTTGATGAACGATGAGGAATCAAGAGATGCAGAGATGAAAATGATATTAGTAAGAGAGCAAACTGAACCTCTTCTTATCAAAGTTGAACAATCAAATCCCATGGCCCTCATCAGTACCCATAATTTGATCCTTAGCTGGCACCTAGATATCATGCTACCCAAGAACAAGAAATTTCACATTTTGAGGACATGTTAAGGTTGCTAGGAGATGATAGTATACATGCTTTCTTGAGGAGATGGATCACCCTGCCCTACAGCTTAAAGATAAGAGAATATCGTTCTCCTCAAAGGTTGATGGAGGCACTCAATAAAACACCTACATATAAGAAACCTATGCAAAGGTTGAATGTCAATTGGATAGGCCTAAAACTTAGTCCACCACTACTCTTAGGGATGTTAGAAGGGATAAAAGAAGAAGAAGAAAAGAGGTAGTGGGAAGAAGTAGAAAATAAATCAGCCTTCTATGAACAAGAAGAAGAGACCACAGCAGAGGCATGGGATGTTAGAGAGGCTACCATAGCCATGAAGGATATGGATATTGACTAAGTTGCTCAAAGGACGAGCAACACTTTTAGTAGGGGGGTGATGATGAGCCTCATCATTGGGTAATTATATGAGCCTTCATTCACCTCCTGGCTTAGTCAAACAAACTATTCTCATAACTTATTGCATGATTTTTATTATATTTTGTTTATGAGGTGAGTTAGAGTTGGATATTATGATTTATGGTCTAACATGCACTTAATGGAGGATTAGAGGAGAAAATCAAGTAATTTTTGCAAAGACCAAGGTAAAAAACTGAATGGGACAAGGTAGAGGGATTATAGGAGGTAAATCCTCCTCATTTACTACCCCTCCATTCGAATATTCCTCCATTAGCTCGGAGTATAACATGAGGACTAGAAGGCAGATGAGCAAGTGAGAGACAAAGCACTAGTTTATCTCGAGTTTGGGAGTTGAGCCTCCCTAATTTTAAGGAATTCGTTGGGGACTTTAGATGTATAAGTAGAGAGGCCTAGGAACTCCATACGATTTAGATTTTTTATTGTAAAACTCTACTCTATTTTCGAGTTGCAAGACTTATGACAGCTCTTTTGATGTAATTTGTTGTTTTGGTAATAAGAATGAGTTTTGTTTTGAGCCAGCACTAAGTTAACTCAGAGGGCTGAAGCTCTTAGCTTAGGGCCCAACCCTAGCAGCCAAGGGTCATCTTGATTGTACATGTATGTTTAGTGTATATTCATAGCTTAATTGTTAATTTCTTATTAGATGCATTTCCATTACAAGTAGTGTAGATTAGATTGGTTGTGTGACAGTTTGCTTCCATTTGTGCCTTACTACAAGTAACAGGCTAGAAAGGAGAAAAGTATCACCACAAGGTTGTTAGCAGGTGTCTTTGCCTCACTTACTCCCTCTGGGACCATGACTTGAGGAAGGGACCCTTAAGTAGCCCCAAAAACACAGATTTATAGTTCCTTTATGAGCTTTGGTGTTTGTTGTCTTTAATTTAGTATTTGGTTAATGTTGCAAGGTAGATTTCATTGTCATCTTTTCCATCTCCATTTCTGTAGTAGATCTCACTCATGCTTTCATTATTTTCAACAAATTTCTTCATGCATAATATAGGCAGTTGATTCATTAGTTATGCTTTTCTAGTTTATGAAAAGGTATCTTGTTGCATAACTTTTTGGAAGACACATATGGTTTAAGCAGAGCATGTGCTTTAGGAGGAGACCAAGAATTCATAGCCAGTAGCCACCTTCCACTTCATCCACCTTATCCATCCCTTGTTTTCACCGTCACCCTCACTAGTTTTTCATCATTTTTCATTGGAATTATCTCAAACACATTGAGCGAATCTATCCATCTATCATCTTGGATATTGACCCTTGAGTGATCCTAGACCATCTAACAGTCCATTCCACCCATCACACACTTTTCCTAAGCCTTCAAACACCTCCAACACCTCACATTTAGCTCTCGGTTGTATCCTATAGGTTTTTATTACATCTTGTAGGTTTTCTTGAATCAGCATGTTTTGAGGTTGAATTGATGGGGGACCTCTACGAAGTCACAAAAAGACTCCTAGGACCCCTCCACACCATCCAAACACTTAAAAAACCTTCTAGCCATCCTCAAACACCTTCAATCCACCTACCACATCCACAAGAACAATTAGTTTGCATACTTGATTTTGCATAAAGAGACAAAAAAAGTGAAAACATATTTAGTTTAGTTTCTCTAAGGGAACATTAGTCTTGTTTCGATGGTTCTTACTTCTGCAACTTAGATAGTAGCATTTGTTTATTTTTGATTTAGCATTTCTGCTTAGCATAGCTTCTTAAATAGTTAATTAGTGTATGGTGTGGTTTAGTGTTGCATGTTGGCCTTCTTCATCACTGCAATAGAGTAACTCTCATAGAGTAGATTTATCTTTCTTCCATCAAAGAATCAAGCTTCTTTTAACTCCCTAGAAGTCTGGCTTGGAACCTCGATGGTATTTATCTAGTTGAATAGTGACAACAAGCAGAACCATCACTTTTACTTGTGCATACAGCACTATCACCTCCAATTTTGTATGAACCCCAGGTTGATAAGTAAAGCTAGTAGCCCAAGAGTTGTAGCATCCTTGCTGCAATACTGGTGCTCATCAACCAACCATGTAGTTTTAAATATTTTAGGTTTTAATTTACATATTTCCACAAGATAAGGACTAATATAACTTAAATTAGACCTTGGATCAATTAAAATAGAAACAGGTTGGTTTAAAATGATACCTTCAATTTCAAGCATGGTATATTGATGCTCAACATGTTTTTCCTCTAGTGTGGCATTGAACCTACAAATGTTCCTGGAAACATCATTCACAGTTGTTGCTTCACGGATAGCTTGAATATTCTGAATGGATTAGGGATTATGTGGGCAGTCTATCAATAGGTGTGGTTCACCACACCCCCAACACTTCAGTGGTTCTCTCTCTTTGACCCTACTAACATTTTTATTGTTTAGATCCATGGGTTTTCACCCCATTTGAGACTTTTTCAGTTGATTTAAATTTCCCTTGCTGAATTTCTTTCGCTTATGTTCTTTCCCAAAATTCTTAAGATAAGAGGGTTTCTATCTTTTTGTGCCCATTGTAGTCTTGTTTTTATCCTTACTTTGCCAAGGTTTTAAGCCTTCACCTCTATTCTTGAACCATTGATAGCACAATCTTGCTTTCCTTACTACCTCATCCATTGTCTTAGAATTGTCGAGCTCAATCCCTTGTTTGTAAGGGGCTAATAGGCAGTTCACAAATTGTTGTACCTTGGATTTATCCTCTTTAATATGGGACATACGGTAGAAAATTGGTAAATTTAGCCACAAGCTCATCCATTTTTAACTACCCCAGTCTTAGTTCATGGAAATCCTTAGCTCTATCTTCATAATACCGTTCGTTTGGATATCGAGACTCGATCAGCCTTTGGAATTCCTCCCAGGACATTTTCTTCTCCTCCAAGGTATGTATTGTTTTGGACTCTTCCCACCAGATGGCTTCTTTCCCTTGCAACTGGTAAATGGCGAATATGGATTTTATATTTCTCTCATAATCATACAATTGGAAATATTTGGTCATATTGAGGAGTCAAGCCTCTGCATCCTCTTCCTTCTCTCCATCAAAACTAGGAGGTTTTATTTTCCTAAACCCCCCTTGCAATTCCACCTTCTTCTTTCTTTTCTAATTTATTGGATAAGTCTTGTATGAACCACCTCCACTTTCAGACTTCTTTGATTCTATCTCGACACTCTTCTTTTTCAGTGCTTCTGGCTCTATTATTCTATGACTAGACTTTTCAGTCAACTCTCTTATCATTCTTTCCTGCTCTTCACTAGCTTTTAGCAGGTGCTCATTCTTGTTTCTAGGGTGAGTCAATTATTGCAAAAAATATCTGATAATATCTATAAATTGGGATGTTGGTGGGGTACTTCCATTTCCCGACTCTATATATAACTCTTATCCTTCTGCTACCAGTGGAGGGAGATTCTCTGCCATTTTATGATGGTCTAATTCACTTGAATACCTTATAATCAACACAAATGGTTATCAGCACATCAATTACTGTGGTGGATCCTTTTAGGCCCAGTTTTGAAATTGGGGCTCTGATACCATTTGTCACACACCTCACCACAACTTTTTTTAACAATAAAAACAATTCTACAGTTAGCAACTAAGTAGTGACTCTTGATTTGATTTGGCTCATATTAATTTGTCTAATTAAAACTCTCAACTAAGTAACATTCTTTGTGATAGTATTTTCCAATTGATGATTGAACAAGACCCTTCTACCTTTCTCAAGAACACCTCCAAGGGTTGGTCTTTTGGTTGGTCAACATCATGTCGACCCTTTGAATATTTTCACTATACTAGATCTAAATAAGGGAAATTCACTTTACTTTTCCTTTCATCATGTATTGTATCAGATTTCCCTACAATTCTCTGCATATGAGTTAGGATAATATATCTTATATGTAACACCGCATTCTTTGTGGGGTATTATTAAATTGTGGAATGCTTCATTTTATTTTTATGAAAAGAATGGAGTAGTTTTCCCTCACTTAGCCTTAATATGTATTACAATGATTCGTTTATTTCTTGCATGTGACATCAATGTTGTGGGTTATTAGGGTAATAATTATTCCCATCCTTGCTAACTATAGATATTATATATATATTATTATATATATATATTATATTATATATATTTAATATATATATATATCAACCTACACACAACACACACTACACACACACACATATTACATCACACCAACATATACACAACAACTATACATAATACATACTACATAGATACATACATTACATTATCTATTGTATATACTAATATCCACCACGCAAACCCATTTTAAATGTTCATTAATTTTTTTGGTATGGAAATATTAATAAGGTGAGAGGTTACATTGATTCATGTACTTCACCATCGCAATACCCATATTTCCACTGCTTAACGCTTACCTTGACTCCCTATTGAGATAATGTGTCACTTATGACATATGAGATTATTTATTAAACATTAATTTTCAACTTAGGTGGTGTTGTAGGGCTAAAAGCACCCTCCAAAATTTTGTCTCACATGAAAATTTCATAGCCTACCTTGGATCTTGTGATCGATCGTTCCTTGGTCACATGTTGGTAAGCTGATGATCTCAAGCTCCCCTCCTTGATATTAAGAGTTTTCCATGCTCTCATCTTTATGTAGCATATGTGTCATGTTTGGGCATAGGGATTGTTGTTCGTCATGCAAAGGGGATGTTTTTTTGCTTCAAGGGAAAGCATGCACGCATGAGTTGTTATCATCACATACACATATTTACACTCACCTCACGCATTCTCGTTACGAAGGTTGTTGCATCAAGCATAGTATGCTTTATATATTCTGGAAGGTCTACGTTGTATCATTAAGTTTTTGTGTGTTATCATAGTCGAGTCTTGTCACTGTTTACATAATTTTCACTGATCTCACATTCGGCTAATTTCCCATGCAACTTATCCCCATCCATCCTCTCGGAGATATGCACTTTGCTTCTACAACCATCAAGCTTCCTCCCTGTCCTGTTGAAACCCCATAATGTGTAGATATGCCAACATCCCTTGGCATTCAAAACTGTGTAATAGTTTCCTTCGGTGTCATTTCCTCAGCCAGAACCAACTATCATTAGAAACTGTGTAGTATTGTCCACTAGCTACTCAGTCTTCCTTGCAACATGAAACTGTGCAGATATGTCCTCCCAAAACCCATATAGAAGAAGTGCCTTGCATCCAAAAGCTGCACAACATTTCCTCGTAGCTTCACTACACTCATAAATTACGCAAAGGTGTCCTCTCAAGACCCTTGTCCTGTAGCAGTGTTATGTGCCTCAAAAACTGCACAGTGTTTTCCAAGTTTCCCTATCTAACTTGCATTCATAAATTGTGCAAATGGGACTCCCATGGTCTGATCCCTGCATCAGTCACTTCCTGGGTAAGTTGCATTGATCTATCACTCAGTGACTATAGGAAGAGGTGCAATTTTGAGATCACTCCCAAGGAGTTGAGGAGGAGGACCAAGGAACCAAATGATGGAAAAATATCAGGACCACATGCAAACTATATTGTATACATGATCATCTTGAGGGTAAGTATGGTAATTAGACAACACATTTCAAAGTACACCTCTTAGTTGAGCTTGCAAGACCATTTTTCATTGTCATATCATCCTGTAACATGCATGTGTGCAAATACAAAAAATTCATTTCATGTGTTTCCTCTACATGTCTTGCTAACTTTTCTCTTGTTTGACCAACTGCCATCTTCGGCATGTTGATTACCATGTCATGATTATGACCTTGTTCTGGTGATATTGAAGGTTTGTCTTCGTGTGCATGAGTTGTTTCGACTATGAAAACACCCATTGCACTCACACACAATGTTATAAGCATTGTTGCACAATTGTTATCATGGTCATCCGAACGTCTATCCGAAGTGTCACACTTGTCACTTTCACCATTAGACAGTCCCTCAGTCAGTCACACTGAGCATATGTTGTCTTGTTGGTTTGAGGTGTCTTATCGTGGAGTCATGTTGAGTGTGTGTTCAGAAGGTCATGTATACACGAGTTTACTCACTCACACACTTAGCCATTTTTCTACAAATATATCAAATAGACAACCCTCCATCAACTAGACCTCCACTGAGCTCCACTGTGTAGTCTCAACCCTGAGTTACCAAGCATTGTTACCTAGAACTGCGTAGATCTTGACGCTGCCCTCTAGGCAGTCTACACTAGACAATTTTGGAATCAATATAGTTGACTGTCACCCAGAATAGCGCAAAAGTTTCCCAAGAGTCCATCTCAGTCTACACTTCCCGCAAGCCGATTCATCAAGCCTCCCACTAGTCAACCAGAGAATTTGACTTGGGAAGTGACCCAAGGTTGCATTCATCCCAAAATTTGCACAGAAGATGTCATCCAACCTACCTAAAGTGACTGAAGAAATTGCATAGACATGAAGGACAGGCACTTACTACCAATCACTACATTGTCTCTCAAAATTGCATAGTTTTGTTAGTCAATCCTCCTGAAAATTGAACAGTTTTCATGGACAGTACACCTACTTCCTAGCACCCTGCTCAGCCTAGAAAGTGCGCAGACATGTCCTACATCACTGCCTCCCAGATCTACGTGGTTCTGGCCAACAAGCTCCTGCATCCCAATCTCGAACTCATCTGGAAACCTGAGCAGTTTTCACTGCTAGTGCCTCCTCCTACCTGCACTACCTTCCCCAGAAAAATTGCATAGTTCTGCCTCCCACTACCCACACTACCTTCCCTAGACAAATTGCGTAGTTCTGCCTCCCAGCTAAGCCAGATCCCGTAGATGTCACTACCTTCCCAGAATACTCAACTTAGCCTCTCAGTGACCTCTATGCATTTTTTCTGGACAGTGTCCTGGATCCTTGCATCCTGGACCGACATGTGCTCTGTGTTGTTTTAGAGCCTTTTCCTCTCTCCTAGTCGCCTGCACGTGGAAATGAAAGACAATGCATCATGTTAGACTAGGGGATTTATGGATTTGAAGTCGTCTCTTCATGAGTGATTGCAGAAATAGGTACATGAATGATACATGGCGCGATGACAAATGGGATGAACAAGGGGCACATGCTAGAAGACTTTCTTGCGATTGGACGAACACACAAAGCATATCAAGAAGAAAGCAAAGGAGACACATGTACATGCATGAACCATCAAGCGAACACCAAGACCAATTAATACTCCATGCACTTTTTCATGCAAAGTTGAATTTATGGTACACGACGGCCACACTCATCACTCAACAACACAACAACTCGACATGCATAGCACATCCAGCATGTGCATACGAGTAGTGTCAGGTCGAGTTGCGTCATGAGTCACCTAAGACACATCACTACTTTGGTTCATAATTGTGTAATCATTGTAATGTAAAGTGTAAGTCCAAGAGACCCATAGATGAAGTCAAAGAGTCATGTAAGTTGAACATTCATGAGGGAAGTCGAACAGTCACAAGGGTCAGTTTCACCCTTGGCTATATATACCCCTCATTTGTACATGCAAATGACTTTCCACCTTGGAGCCTCCCACATAGTCTTGAGAATCTGTAATCTTTTCTTTGAGTAGTTGGCAGTGGCTCCAATGCCCAACTATCGGAGTTAGTGACGTATGGTGTACGGATGTGTCTTGGAACTTTTGCTTAATTCAAAAGCATGCTAACGGCCATCACATTATCACACATGTATCTTATTCATTTGTAAGACTATTCTTTGGATGCTTGTAATGCATGTGGTTTTAACCTGTACTAACATAGTTGAACTATTTCAATTTTTTTAGTGCATATGTTAATGGAAATGTGTTGTATCAGTTTCTAACATTGTCTTGCCCATGTGGACTATTCTGCTAGACACTAGACAGCTTCACTCGTGTAAACTTGTTATAACGACCGTTGCACTTGTGTGGACTACTCCGCTTGATGTTGTACGTGCTATCTCTTCACTTTGTGTTTATGGTTGTCGCAACCATGTGGAATACTCATTCGGAAGCTGCGTAGATCCTAATATATTCAGTGTCTCTAATAGATTTGGGACTATTCCCTTTCGACTTGAGATTCAGTCTCACCTTCTCCCTCTCCAGTAAAAGAACTTTGACACAAGCGACACTAAGCACTCACCAGGCACTCTCATGTGCTAACAAGCAAGAGCTAAGGTGTATCCTTAAGATAATGAAAATCGGGCCATCATAACAACTAGACTCCTACACCAAACGGTGTGAGGTCTATTTGGGACTTCATACCAGGAGATTTCTTGAATGTTAGTAGGTCCAACACCATCAACAGGTGGCTTTGTGATATGCACCTACTCTTTCCCTCACGATGTTATGAATTAGATATGACTAGTGAAAGGGTTATGGTTTTGGTGCACAAGTGATTGGTTGCCACATTACCTCTTTGATGTTATTTTCACATGGAGGAGTATTGCCTCCTTCGAACATCTAAGATCCAATTGAGTCACTTTAACAGTGGGGATTGATTCTATGAAATCCTAACCTTCGTTTGATGGCATTCACATCCTATCAATTTTTATTTGTTTTGTGTCTTATTTTCTATTTCTTCATTCTTCACTAAAGAGACAGTGTCGAGATCTCAGTATGTCATCATTGTGGTGGATGAATTCTCATACATGTGGCTCTCCTTCATAGAGTATGTGGCTCTCACACCCTCTTCCTCTCATGGGTTAAGAGGTGGTGAACAATGGTAAACAATATCAAACTCGATTTTGTATTTAGATTGTTATATTCATTATTCCTTTGTTTGGGGTTATTATTAATATTCCACTCATTTTTGGTAAGGTTCCCCTTCACCTCTAAAGCTTATTCCATGGCAACTTGGTCCTACAAGATTACCAACTTCTAGGGGCAGTTTTGTTTGCTCAGGTGCCTTTGAAGGAGAACATGACCTTTTTCAATTTCTTAGTAAATTATAGACATATTTTTTTTTATTCTCTTTGTTTTGATTGTACATTTAAAGGATTTTTTTCTTCCTTGTTAATGCAACTATCATTGTCACTTTCATTTTAAAATCTTAACCTTAACATTATTTGTTCGACAAACTCGCTCTGGTTTTAAACTCAATGATGGCTTGTTATAAACCCCAGGTAACTCAATGATTTTTCTTATTCCATTCCTTTTTCAGTTTTTGTATTTTCCCTTCTTCTCTCTTTGTTTTCTTACAAGATAATGCTCCCCACCCCACCCCCCATCCCCCACCCCCTCTTACTTACTATGGTTACCATGTCAGACTCCAACTTCTACTATTTGCAATTTTTTTCCTCAAATATAAATATATTCTAGGGTATCAACATTATTTGTTTGTCCCTTTGAGGTGAGGAAATCAGACCCTAACAATTATCTTTTCCATAGTTATAACTCCTTTCCAGTTCTAATTTGGGTTTCCCCTAAATTATTTATCGACTTTCTTCTTCTCCTACTACTTATTTAGTTTTTGTTTGTTTTCTACTTTCTATAAGTACATACTTATAACTCCTTTTAGTGTTAACGCTCAACATATCAAGAGTCCTACCACCGCTAAAACTACCTATGTTGTCACAGGTCGATATAAGTTGACTTCATGCTTTCTATTCTCTTTTTGAGTGCCATGAGCTTGATAGTTGATCCTTCATGAGAGGTATTTACTGCCTCTTCTTTATTTTTTTAATGGAAAATAAAATTCTATCGTAGCAAGAGATTGCCTATGAGTGTAGTGGTTTTTTTTTTGTAAATTAATCACAAATTTTCGCACGACTTGTGACACACTATGTATTATGTTTTTCTTTCATTTATCAATTACAGACTCATTGCATAGTCTTGTAGTATTGGTCCCTCTTGTAAGAGTAAAAAATACCTCATGGTTTATGAAATAATGGTTGTGAGCTTATGACATTAATACTCTTTGTGCATATTCTTCCTCTGGTTGATATTTCCTTTTCCTCTTTTTTCTTGAGAACAACTATTCATTGAAATTTTTACTTCATGTTTATTTTGATAACCATAATGTTTATAATGAATTACGGTTCTATGGGATTTCCTTTGCTCATTTCTATGGAATTTTCTAATATTTATATATTTATATCCTCAATACTTGGATTGGTTTCATGATTATGTGATTATGAGATGGAACAAACTTCTATTTCGGTGTGGCAGCATATATATTTCTCTAAGTTATCTATTGCACCAAATCTAGGACTAATAGTAGATTTCCCCTTCACCTTGAATTTTTCTTCCTGTTATTATGTAACATTTCATTTGAAATTTTGGTGCTCACATAGTGATGCCTAAGATGTATACACCGGTATTGTATATTCCCTCTACACATATCGATCTCAGATAATTTAAAGTTGTATCTACTAATAAAAAATGGTAAATAACACTAAGCTAGGTTGAATGCATCAGTTTAATTATTTTACAAAATTATAGTAAAACCTAGTACAGTTCAATGAATTCGAATTTCTCCTTTCTTGAATCCAAACAAATATCCTTTGTGCACTAATTTAAGAAGTGACACCCATGTCTACTAGTTTATTATTTTAATATTCCTGTAAGTCTCATTCATTCTTTTTTTTGTTATCAACGTTGGCCCTATGGGTTTAATTAACACCATCATAATGATATATTAAGTGTATGAAAAGTTAAAAATCTCTTGAGAAAAAAATCGAATATGTTATCCCATAAATGTTTTGTTTGCTCTCCCTTTTACTTTGCCATGAAAAATAATATTATCTTACCCTATCGTTGACGGTTTTGGACCTGCCAATATGTTAGGGGATCTCCCCAGTAAGAAGTCCCAATTACACCTTCGACCATTTGGTGTAGGAGTCCCAGCAGTGGGTCGTTCGTATCGCCTTGATCACAGTTTCGTACAGAGGCAAGTAAGATGTCCCTGTTGGTAGCAAGGGTTTCACATATGTAGTAAGTCAACGAAGGTGCATAAGCAGTCCTAACACATGGAGGGTGAGGTGAGTGTGCTCCTTGGAAACCTGTGAAAGCACACAATTAAGAAGGGAACACATGAGAAAACATGCATCACAACATGGAAGGCAAGTAAGCTAGAACTCCAATGTGATTGTTAAACCAACAACACATTTCAGAAAGATTCATACATACATATACATAAAATAGCTACACATGCATGCGTAAGCAAATAGATACATATATCATTTAGAGTAAATAAGATAGTTGAAATACAATACGCCGTATGCATGAAATGTTTTGGCTCTGTTATATTAACAAGTGTAATTTCTATTCATACAATACATTCATGTGCAACCACTAGTTCCGACAGTGGAAAATTATAGTCATTATTGCCTGCTCCTCCAAAGAGATATACTAGATTTGTGAAATGGAGAAGCCAAGGCTCATTACAATACTCTCCAATCTCTCTCTAAGATACTCCTATCAGAAGCTTGGTCGACCAAAGTCCTATACAATGAGTTATAGGGACTATATATAACAAAGGGTGGGGTGGCCCTTCACATTCCCCTTTGTGACAGTTCAACTACCCTCATGAATCTTCATCTACTCTATGATTGTTACATCCAACTATCAACACTTGAACTTACACTTGACAAGACATTACATACAATCTGAACATGTACCCATGTGAGACAAAATAGGCTTGAGCAAGCCATGCAAGACATCACCATGACTCGGACAACTGTTGGAAGACCAGCTCTTCGACATCCTCATGGTGGTTGACAGTAGTGAACTGATGCCAAGATCGGTAGTTTCTGATGGTCTAATGTACTCTAAGGTGACAGCTTTCTGGAAACAAACTCTTGCCTCCATAGCATCTAGGTACACTGCTCGGGCTCCTCTATCCAACTCATTTGATAGCATGTGCATCATTGTCTTGAGTGCGACTGGACCAGAAAAATACTTTTGCATGGTGTCTGCATCGATCACCAAGTTTGGGCTGGTAGCTATGCACATCAACTCGTCAAAGTACGAGTCAAGCCCCAGTCGGACTGGTGCCTTTGTCTTCGCATAAGTAAGTGTCTCAATAGATGGGATCACATGTGTGTGCACAATAACATCCATACTCTTGAATACCCATGCATGGGAAGCCTATAGACTAGTGATGAGCTACAGGAGATCTTCATAGTTCCAGATCTGACTCTGGATGCATTCCTTCAACTTGACCGCTCTGGGCTTCATCATCTTAGGCAAGTGTAACGGGCTCCCTTGTATCTCATCGTCCATGTTTGCATGTAATCAATAGTGGCATGCATGTTCGATAAGATACATGCTCTTCTAGCACATTGCTTCTGCCAATCGTTGAGATGGACAACTAGCTTATGCATGGTACCAAAATTGGAATACAACACCCACATCACTGTGTCAAGCGACAATACTTCATCTAGTATTTCCTTCTTTAATTCTGCTTGAGCTGATGCTATAAACAATTCTCCTCCTTGCTTGGCTGTTTGTAGGTCCTTCATCATTCGCTTGTTCTTAGCTATCAGGAAGCAAAACTCGTGCTAGTGGCTTTGGCATATGCTCTGGTAGATGTTTTTGCATGTCAGAATACATCACTCATTCCTCAAACTACGCAGGAAATTTATGATCATCCAGAGTCGAAATTCTGTGAGATTGCACAACTCTATATTGAGACTCATCGAATGAGATGTTGTGCATCTCTCCTTCTGGCTAATCTCCAAGGATATCAGTGTCTTCTTGGTCACTTGGGACTTTCTCCTCTTCTATATGTGGTGAAACTAGTGGGTAGACCTCTTGGTGGTGAGGCATGAGTTCGATGTCTTACTCTAATTCTTGTTGCTCAATACCTGCATCCATCTACTCAAGTGCTTGCTTTATCTACTGAGTGAAGTCCTTCTCCTAAGATGTTTCACCTTGTCTACCTGATATTAGCTGTTGTGATGAGTCTACTACCTGTACGGGTGCAGTTTCATCTGTCTGTACAAGTTGCACGCCCCATCCTACCTGTTCCTGCTGCACTTCCTTCTCCTATCTGTGCAGCTCCTGTTCCTTTCAAAGTTTCTCCTTAACTCATGCAAATCCTTCTTTGATTCCTTCATTCTCCATTTCTCTCTCTACCTTTGCGCATTTCTCTTTTCGCACTGTTGTCTCTTTACCTCTATTACCAAAGATGTTTTTTTCACAAGTGGGTCTGCTCAGAACTTGCAGCTTTTCTCTTCCTCCATTTTGTCAACAATCTTCCTCCTTCCCTTGTCACGCACTGGTATGTTTACCTCTATTGCTGATACTTTTGGTTCTCCTCGGTATTCTACTTCACGCTGCTTCGCTAACCATTCCACGGTGAGGCCAATCAGTTCATTGGGTCTGGAGAATTTGTGACAATATCTCCAAGAGTCTTCTTCCACCTAATGTAATGCCCCGTGGATCCAATTGATCTGTACTCTCATGCAGTGGTCTTTCACAAGACAATGTGGTTCATACGGATTGTAAATTTGGGTGTTGAATGGATATTTCTTCATCTCCTCTTCTTCAATATCCACATGCTTGAAGCTTTGTATCTCGTATAACCCGATCCTCAATGGCAGAGTGGGCCAAGGTGCCTTCTTCTTCCAGTGCAGCCTAGATGATAATCCTAAAAAGATGTGATATGATACTTCCTGCATGACAAGTTTTTCTAAGGGAAACTTCAGTAGTACATGTAGAGGCTTCTCCACGTTGTACATCTGTATGAAGGTGTCAGATAGTGAGGTATACCAATCAGCTGTGTCAATCACTTCCTCCATTACTGCCTTCAACATCTAGGGTGGATCCTGTTCGAATATCATCTTGTAAATCGGGGTGACAAAATAATCATACAGTTGTGTGATAACTCCTTTGAAGTTGCTCTAAGAAAAAAAAGGTCTCCATTGATGTCCATGCCCACTTCAAGCCCAGGAAATCCTGATGGTCACATATTGCATCCAAGATGTAGGCGGACATGTAGATTTTTTCTTGCATACATTTTCATGGTGTCGAGCCCTTGTTACCTATTCCATCAACTGGCAATCCAACATGTCGGACTCGTTGCATGTTTTTCCTTCTCTGGAAAGTTGGTCCAATACGATCACCCAACTCTATGGGAAGGTTTTTGTGCTTTCTTGGCCATATAGTCAACATGAAATTATGACCAATTATTGATATGCCTTCCGCTGTATCTTCATCTTGTAGACTTGGTTGGGTGTCATCCTGAATTTAGTTGGCTCCTTCACCCATTTCTTCAATACATCTATGGATTTGGCATTGCTCCTGGGTAGGCTGAAGGAAGTCTCCATCGTGATCACAGGCTTTGGCATATGATACATTTTTTCATAATCCTGTGACCTGAAGGTAGAAATCTTTGTCCTGCTGACACTGCTCAATGTCATCGTCTCACGATTAGTGTGCGAGATGATCCAATGTATCATGTCCATGCATGGAAGCATGAGATACCTGCATGCAATGTGGTACAAGCCAGACTTGTGGATGTTCACATAGACTTGGTAGTATTCGAGGTCTTCCCCAAATGCGTCTGCAAATCCCTCATTGACATCTTGCCATTTCAGCTTGATGTGCTTGTCTACAATCAGTTTGATGTCTTCATAGATGGGAAAACTTGTAGACACTCACTCAACTTCTGCTCAAGTTGCACTTTCATTAGTGTCCTTTCATTCTACTCCCTTGGAGGCCATTGATCCTCAATTTCTAAGAGATGGATGAACACCTACTAAATCTGGAGACATAGCAACATGTATGGCAATAAATCTGTCAGCTAAAACCAAAGCAAACTTGAGGAATGACATGCAACATACCTAGGGATTGATTGGCAAGGATTTCGCAATTTTTCCTAGGAGGCTGGGAACTAGCTACCATTGAATGTCTGGGAGGCTAACTAGCTGCTGGAATTGTGGAATGTGCAATCCAGGCTGGCCTACTGGCCACTGGAATTACGCAATGCGCAATTTTAGCTGGAAATGACTGTAGGCCTAGTGACTGCATTGCATAATTTTCTAGGCTAGTAGTCACTATCCCTTAGAATTGTACAATGCAAGACTGGAGGATAGTCATTGGGAAAAAATGCACATTACATGAGACGAAGGAAAAGCCTTCCCTCTGAGGATTGTGCAATTTTGTCCTAGTAAGGCAAATTCTGGGCCAAGGCTTCCCAGACTCGCCGACAAGAAACTGAAAGCAAATGTGAAAGTGAATGCATGGCGATACTGAGTGTAAGCAAGAGCGAATGATTGTGCATGCAAACAATGAATGAAATATTTAGAAAACATAACAACATGCATCTGGGTGAAGTGAGTCACCGAATTAGTGACTGTTTGTGCAAAACAGTTTCATGCATGCGACAACAGTGAGATTCTAACGAAAACAAAAACGGTGCTATAAAAAGCTAGTATGCATGTAAATGACAGTAAGAATTCATAGAAATCAAGCAAACAACACTCACACAAGCCAAAACACAAGCAGAAACATAAATGTTGCAAAAGACAAGTTAAGCCGACTTACTACGAAATAAGTGAATTGGATGTGTCAAAGACTCCTAGATGTGTCATGGGATGTCATATCTCCAAGATCGATGTGAATAAATGAGCTCTAAAGCATCGAATAAATAATTTTGATGCTCATGACGCGCATGCCACAAATCTAGGAAAAAGCAACACTTGGAGGAAAGATTCTAAAACGATCTTTGCATGTAACCTCTAGCTACTAAAAATAGCTCCCTAAAATATAGGGATGATTTTTGCATGTTTCTTTTGCTATTCTGGGAAAAATCATCCCATGCATGCAAGTCAAGTTTTCGTGGTCGCCGGTGGAACCGGTCAACTCAATGGCACATGCAATAGCCTGCTCAGCTGAGGGAAACATTTGCACATTTCTAGGAGGGACCTGGGCTGGTTGCCTAGAAGGATTGCACAATTTCTGGGCTGAGTAGCTGACTACTGCCCATAATTGCACAATTTCTAGGCTGAGCAGTCCTGCTAGGAGAGATTGCGCAATTTTCACAGTGAAGGGTTACAGGCAGATTCGCGTAATTATGGAACCTAGTAGGCTACCAGACAAGATTGCACAATTTCTCGAGGGAAGACTAGTTCCCCTCTAGAATTGTGCAATTTCTTGAGGGAGTTTCTCAACTTGCAGCTAGATCAATTCTCGAGAAACAACCTGTGACGGGGGTGCAACAAGCTATCATGCACAGGTTGGCAGTCTACTAGAAAATCACTGAAGCTTGTGTACTTGACAAGGCAAGACATGTTGTTGAGGAAGGGTGGCAGGGAGGCTCTAAAATCAAGCTAAGGAAAAATTTTGGAGGATGGTTGTAGCCACTACAACACTTGGCGACACGCTGGTAGAACTCTAGCTCTATGAATGGACCTTGTTCATGAAAATTAATTCTAACACCTCCAGAAGTATTGTTCAGTTCTTAGTTCAACTTGGTTTACACACTTGCTTCATTGTAGGATGTAGCACCTACCAAACTCTTGGTCTGTCCACACACATTTCAAGCGAAGTCAACACAATTGTTTTGATTAGGGTTGAGCGGTATATTGGTGCACAAGCAGTATAGTCGTCAGAGTCTTAGTTTCTTCTATGGTGTTGCTCCACTGCCAGCAGGCCTGGATAGTACTTCATTGGAGTCACACATGAACACAAGCATCGCTCCACTACCGGCGAGTCTGTTCAGTACACTAGTGGAGTTACTTGCATCACCTCTCTACACAGGAAAAATTTCTTTTCTTTCACCTTATTCATTTTTCATTTTTTTGAAAATTTTCATTTTTTCATTTTTTTCGTTTTGCATAACTATGCATAGCACTTATTCATTTCAGAGGCAGAAAAGGGATCCCAACTTAGTGAGAGAAGAAGAGGTTGTTCCTTCAAAGAAGTAGTTTATTATATATCTCTGACGTGTTTGTTAATGTTTTCCCCCTCACTTACTCTACTTGATTGAGCTGCTAAGGGTTAACCCAAAAACAACCGACTAGAGTGGGTGACACTAGTTAGTGCACAAGCGTTGTGTTTTCACAAAAGTTCACTTCAAACAGTACGTATTTTCCATTAGCGTATCATCGGCCAAAAGTAACAAATTCTTCACATAGAGAAAGGATGACATATAACCAAGTAGTGATAGTTGCACAAGGCCTCTTATGTTTTACCCAGCTTGTTTTAAGAGTCACGCATGGCTTCATGTGAAAATAACCTATGAAAAAAAAATCAAGAAAAAAACAAATCAAAGCAGAAGCAGAAGTAAATGCGAAATAAAAGTGAGTAAGCAAAACAAGGAAGCAAATAAATAAACATGCAAAGCAAGAGAGAAAATAGGCATGAAAGCAAAAAAATTGAAAGTAAACAGTACGTTCAGTTGTAATCATACACACACTCTTGACTGTGACATGCAAGAAAATGAAGGAAACAAAGAAAACTTGTGTTGTGCACATGTGCTTGCAATGTAATATTCCTCCAATGCATGAGCAATGGGATCATGCAGTTCAAGCAGAGGAATCATGATCTATATGTGAGATTGATCTTCAATGCATAGAGATGAGTGATGAGGAGCCTTGGTTGTTTCAACAATTTCCTGGTCAAAAGTGAAACCAACCTCAAGATAACGAGGGCCTGACATAACCATCAGCTCGAGCTAAAGTGCCTTGAAAACCTATGGGATTTCGACTTCATCGTCAGATAGATCATCATAAATAGGTGGCTTTGAAAAATAAACTGCGATATAATCATGATCGTGATCTAATATGGGAGTAAATAGATCACAACAGCTACGATAATAAAAATCAATGATTTCATTAACATCCTCATGATCTGATAAATGAAATAGAGGGGTAGATGAGAAGTAGAAAAAATCATCCTCTATGTTTCTAGAAGAGGCGGATGAAAGGTCAAGTGGATTTTCAATGAATAATTTATCCTCTATGTTGTCATATGTTGGATTGACATCCATTGTGTCTTGCTAGTGATCAACAATGGGTGCATTTGTAGATGAATATACACATGTGAAATCATGGATGGTAGTTTCACCAAAGATGTCAGGAAAGAACAGAGGAGGCTCGGATAGATGGGAGTCATCCTTCCCTGAGTGTTGATGCTTGAGCTCCCAATCATATTCTTCATGAATGATAATGCATGTTGGTTTTGCAACACCAACTCCGTCGATGGCTTGATCCTCGTTCACAACAACTGTAGAGTCTGGAATGGAAGAACACAAGACAATATCATCCGGAGGATCATCCAAGTATGAAGACAAAGGTTGTGGTACAAAATTAATATGAAAACTCAATGGACTCACAACCAAATCTACGTGAAAATTAAGCAAAGTGATGTTGGGAGGATCTGACAGTTGAATAGATGTGTCTGCCTGATCTCTCGCATCAATTTGCAATGATGGAGTTATTTGATGAGGGGATGGCAGATAGTTGCAATAGTGACCATATCCATTTATGATTACACAACTCCATCACTGAAGTATGTTGAGTTAGGCTTGGGCTCATATTTCTTCTTGGGATTGACAGATTTGATAAGGAAATAATCGAATCTTTAAATGAGATACTGAAACTTCATCTAGCTTTTCGGAGCTTGAAACTGCAAAATACAGAAGCAGTGCCAAAAAACATTAGGCGATTCTTGTGGAGCCTTCTATTGTTGTAATAGTTTGTGGTCAAGATGTTCTAGATCAAAATTATGGAAAGTATCTTCAATGAGATCACAGAAGTTCTCAAGTGAGTGCACGCGATCAGCCAGTAGGTTGCATAGCCACCATAGTGGTGATTCGCAAAGTGTGTATGCAAGCAGTAGATTGGACTGTTCATCAAAACATCCATCTTCTTTGTCAAGCATGCCAAGGAAGTCATGTAAGAACATAGGCTAGGCCACTTCTCCTTCACCATCATACATGTATTTAGACAAGAGATCAAAAAACTCCCTCGTGATGTGGACAGGTTCAGCATGCAAAAAACATCGTGGAGGGTTAAGTGAGCAAGACTCCATGATAGATGTGCAAAGGTTCAAAATAGGAGGAAAGGACACAACTTGTCATCTAGCCCTCCTTCTAGCGCTAGAAATGTTGACCGTGATGGACCCACCAAAATGTCAGGGGATCTCCCTAGTAAGATGTCTGAATTAGACCTCATACCATTTGGGGTAGGAGTCCCAGCAGTGGGTCATACGGTATCGCCTTGACCATAATTTTGCACAGAGGCAAGTAATATGTCCTTGTTGGTAGCAAGGGTGTGACATATGTAGTAAGTCAAGGAACGTGCATTGTCCGAATTGGATTCATGAAAATTATTAGATTTCTATGACTGTATCAAATCAGGACAGACTTCAAAAACTTGTGAACAAAGAGCTATCAGGAAGACCTTTGGACAGTGGTAGTTTGTCGCCAGCAAGGAACGATGAGCACCTCGGTCAAAGCATTCTGACCGAGGCCAATGGAGACCGCGTAGGATGCAAACTAGTAGTTAAGAAGTCTGGATCGGAAAACAGAGGTCATTTCTTATGCATGATTAGCACCTCAGAAACCCCTCGAAATAGAAAGGCCCCGAGCACTTAGTCACAAGGAAAAGCTGAAAACCGTGGGAAAAGTGTTAAAGCAAAAGGCAGGCCCCACGCTCCAAAACTGGTGGAATATCAGAGGCATGTTAGGTGGTAAGCGGATTTGGCAGGAGAACGAGTGATTCCATACATTACACGATGCGTTTCCAGCGGATGAGAGAGAAAACCACCTCTCATCGCGGGCTAATGGTCGAGCAAGTCAACTGCGTGATAAGAGCGAACACTGCAGGATCTAGGGGCTCCAGATCTGATAGCGAAGATTACACCCGATGAATGTCCGGATCTAAAGGGAGAATTAATTTGCAGCGTACAAAAGTCTTAATTCCGATTTGACCGCTGAGTTGGCAAATGAATCATTACACAGCATAACCGAAATACCGAACCATTTGAGGAAGAGGTGGCAAAATTCATGAAAGGACAAGTGGCCACTTCCTTGCAAGACATTACGCAGTGGCAATGACGCAGAGGCAGGGAACTCCAAGGGCCAACAGACGATCTGAAGGGATGGAAGAGGAAGCGAACAATCATGAGACAAATTGGCTTTAAGCCATGAACAGAAAAAGACAGAGACAAAGAGAGCGTGAAACGATAGCGAAGTGAGCACTGTAAGAAAGAAGGAGATAGTGAGACAGAGAGACAAAACATAGAATAAGCAAGAAGTAGAAAACAGAGAGCTAAGCTAACCTGCAGAGTAAGGTAGCATCGAGAAGACAGAAGGCTTGAGAGATTCAAGAAATCCCTGAGAGGATATCTATTGGGAACTAGGTACGAAATTGGACTCATCCCATTCAAGAATAGTTGAGGTTGAGACTTAGTAAGGAAGAGTCTGTGCACTCTAGTGGCTTGGGGAATCTAAGAAACACGCTGCTAAGCATCAACTATTTCAGGAGACTCAAATTGAGCTCCTCATTTTAAAAACTCTGCTTTAAAGACACAATCAAGAAAGGCCACCACTGAAAGCTAGACCGGAGATGTAGCCCAGGAGGATTGGGTGAACTCCTTGTTAATTTGTTGTGTTCTTGTATTTGCTTACTATGTTTCTCTTACTGTTTTCCACTTTCCAGTGTCTATGTATTTTTCAATCTGATCGATCTGTTGCCTAATATAACATAGAAACACACCAACACAAGAGTCTGTAATACCTTCATTCATTAATTAATTAAATGAGATTACCCACGAGTGATTTTTAGATCAAGTGGTATCAGAGCTCAAGGCTGTTAAGGTTAGACAAGCTTGTGTTGGGTTTCTCTTTTGAATGCTAACTAGATCAAAGCTCAAATTAGGAGAAGGAGAGTTGGTCAAAACTAATCCTGAATTTGGGAGAGTCTATCCTCAGAAGATAATGTTAGAGGAAGGTTCTATGGGGCCATACCCTCTATTCATAGATAGTTTCCTAGCGATAAAGTTCATGGTAGAGGAAATGTATAGGGATTTTAGAAAACACAAAGATGAAGATTCATCAGGCTCCAAACAAGATAAAGGAGAACATGAGTCTCACTTCCATGACCACTCAAAAGGCAAGGGGAAAGAAGAAATCTTTCTCACACCTCCTAATAGCCCTGAACATAAAAAGAAGTCATCTTGGATTAAACTAGATGTTAAATTTGATTTACCTATATATGATGGAGAGTTGAATGCAAAAAAGCTGGATAATTTGATTAGACAAATTGATGTTTATTGCAGAGTGCAGAATATCGACTCAAACAAGAGAAAGATTCAGCTAGCAAGCCTATGCCTTGGAGGTACTACCTTAGTTTGGTGGGAAGGCAGGACCCAGGCTGACATGAGGAGACATGGTAAGACTATCTCTGTCTAGAGCGAATTTGTTTCTACAATCAAAAAGCAATTCTATCCATTGGCCTACATGTAGCAAGCCATGATGAGATGGCAAACTCTTCAATAGTTGAAAGGGAAAAGTGTACAGGGATACACTCAAGAATTTAGAAAGAGAGCATTGATTCTATGAATCTCATTAGACTCACCTCAGACTTTGTTGAAGTAAATTGGTGGTCTACATAGCTACATGAGACACACTATCCTCATGTTTAATCCCACTAGTATAGATGAAGTATCTGTTCAAGCTACTCATCTAGAATCTAGAGGAAAGAATGGAAGTCCAAAAGTTGGGTGATCATCCCAACCCACTGCAAGCAAGAATAAGGAGAAAAGAGAGCAGAAATAGAAAGCAAGGAAGGCTAACACTGCACAGAAAAGCAAGGCTTCATGCACTCAATGTAAAAAGGATGGGCATGATGATGAGCACTGTTGGATTCTGCATCCGGAGCTAAGACCTAAGAAGTTCGAGGGCAAGAAGAAGAAGACTGTTGTAGCTATTTAGAAAGATTTGGGGTTAGACTCAGGAGATGAAACAACTATTGCAGCCACAGGTATAACAGGTAAGAATTCTGAAGCATCTACTAGTAATTTTGCACATTCTACTATTGATGAAGAAAATGAGAGAAAAATACATGAGCTTTTCCATATTCGAGTTATTTCCAAACATCAAAAGATTGATTTGTTTGATAGTGGCTCACAAGTAAATTTAACTTCTGAAGCAATTGTAAAGAAGTTGGAATTAGTGACTACACAGAAACCATACCCATTAGGATGGTTAAATGATAAAGCCCAACTACAAGTGACTAGACAATGCAAACTCAAGTTTTCTTTTGGGTCAGCATTTGTAGATGAGGTTGAGTTAGACATAATTCTTTTGGATATATGTGGAATTGTTTTAGGACTTCCTTACTTGTATGACATAAAAGCTATTTTCTATAGAGCTGAGAACAAGTATCTACTCGTTAAAGATGGAATTGAATACTTTGTAAGAGCTCATAAGCTCAAGAATCATTACACTCTCATAAACTCAGGGCAGATGGAACGAATTATAAATTCATTCAAACAATTTTTACTGATGGCTGTAAAGGAAAAGAAGCGTGATAAAACCAATGTATTTGAGGGTTGTGATGCTAAACAACAAGCTAATTTAGAAAAGGTTGTTTCAGAGTATGATATCTTGTTTCAAGAACCTAAAGGTCTGCCACCCAAAAATGAAATAGTGCATGGTATTAATTTGTATCAAGATGCTCCATTTCCTAACATTGGAATGTATAGGTTGTCCACTTTAGAGAATGCAGAAATCAAGAATCAGGTGCAGGAGTTGCTCGAGAAGGGGTTCATTAGACGTAGCACATCACCATGTGGGTCTCGAATCGTTCTGGTGAGAAAGAAAGATGGCTCGTGGAGAATGTGCATTGATTATCGAGCACTGAATAAGATAACAACAAAAAATCGCTATTCCCTTCCTCGCATAGATGATCTATTAGATTAATTGAAAGAAGCTGTTTATTTTTCCAAGTTAGACTTGCATAGTGGATATCATTAGGTCAAAGTTGCGGAACAAGATGCATGGAAGACTCCTTTCAAAACAAAGTAGGGATTGTATGAGTGGTTGGTTATGCTTTTTGGCTTAACTAATGCTCCTACTACTTTCATGAGAATAATGAATGATGTACTCAGACCTTTTCTTAATGATTTTGTTATTGTATATCTGGATGACATTCATATCTTTAGAAAAACATGGGAAGAACATTTAAAGCATGTTAAGCAGACACTAGATGTTTTGAAAAGAGAAAAATCTTATGTTAAACTCTCAAAATGTGAATTTGGCAAAACATCTTTGAATTATTTGGGACATATAGTAGGGGGTGGTGAATTGAAGATAGATCCCTCTAAGGTGGTAGTCATTGTAAACTGGTCTAAACCCAAATCTGCTACAGAAGTTAGGAGCTTCTTAGGAGTAGCACAATATTGGAGAAAGTTCATTTCTAACTTTTCCTTAGTTGCATCTCCCTTACATGCTCTGACAGGATTGAACAAGGTGTTTCAGTGGGGAGGCAAATAGCAAAAAGCCTTTGACACCTTGAAAGAAAAGATTAGTACAAAACCAGTACTAGCACTCCCAGATCTTCAAAGACCGTTTGAGATCCAAATGGATGCCAATGACTATGCCATGGGAGCAGTGTTGATACATCACGGAAAACCCATATATTATCATTCTGAGACATTTAATTCTGTAATAGTTAACAATCCCACATATGATAAAGAATTGTATGCATTAGTATAGAGTGTGAAAAGTGGAAACATTACTTAATGGGCAAAGAAACAGTTATACATATCAATCACTAACCACTTCAATATTTACACTCCCAAACTAAGTTGCAGTAATCACGACACTATAGATGGATGGGTTTCCTACAATAGTTTCATTTAGTCATCAGATATAAAAAGGTCATACGTAATAAAGTTGCAGATATGTTATCTAGACCCGTTATAAATGCATCTACTTAAGCATAATTATGTGTTACATGAGAGCTACATTGAACAATATGCTCAAGATATAGACTTTAAAGATGTATATGAAACTTTAAGTCAAGGCAAACGAGTAGAAGAATTGGATTATCATATTAAGGACCAATTGTTATATCATTGTGGGAAGCTATGCATTCCACAAACTGAAAAAGTAAATATAATTCGAGAAGCACACGCTTCTCTAATATCAGGTCACTTTGGGGTAAGTAAAATAGTTGCACAGCTGCAAAGATTTTTTTATTGGCCAAAAATGAATGAGGTAGTTTCCAGATATGTAAGAGGGTGTACTATGTGTGCTAAAAGCAAGCCCAGTAATAGAAAACTAGGCTTGTAAACTCCATTACCAGTTCCTTCTCATCCTTGGGAAAGTGTTTCCATGGACTTTGTTGGAGGATTGCCTAAACCTAGGAAAGGTCATGATTATCTATATGTTGTTGTGGATAGGTTCAACAAAATGTGTATTTTGATATCTTGTAATAAACAGATTATAGCTGAACAAATTGTGAAACTAATCTTTCAACATGTATGGGTTTATTTTGGATTACCCACTTCCATTATATCTGATCGAGACACCCAATTTGTGGGAAAGGTTTGGTCAAGTCTGTGGGAACTGAAGGACACCAAATTAAAGCAAAGCACAACTTTCCATCCACAAACCAATGGCCAGATAGAAGTAGTCAACAGGACAGTGATCCAATTGCTCAGGGGATATTGCAGCAAGCATCCTAAGATTCGAGATGAACATTTGTGTTATGTTCAGCATGCTTACAATTGAGCCAAACATTATTCCACATAGAGATCTCCTTTTGAGACTTGTTTTGGTTTCACACCTAGGTCTCCCTTGGATTTTGTCTTTGGTAAGGACACAACAGTTTAGGGACACAACAATGTGGACAAGGCAACTAGGTTCATTGAAAAAATCCAAAAGATCCATCAGGTAGTATAGGAACAGCTGGAAAAGAGCCAGGCGAAATACAAGGCAAGGCATGACAAGCATCGGATGGAGAAAAGTTTCCAAGTTGGTGATAAAGTCTCGTTGTATATCAACAAGGACAAGATGCAAGGTGAAGGTAAAAAGCTAAAACCAATAAGGTATGGAACTTTCTGGATCCTTGAGAAAATTTGTGAGAATGCTTTTCACCTTGATTTTCCAGCTTATATGCACATCTACTCGGTCGTCAATGCAAAGAGCTTGGGACTATTTGAACCTTCGTTAATTGAAGATCCTGACGAAGAGAGTCAATTGCCTTCTATTGATGACTAGCTACCTGAATATCTTAATGAATTATAGGAAGACACAGTTCTTGACAAGAAGGTGAGAACAACGTGCAGGGGAGATGTTGAGTACCTCAGAATTGGGCTCAGGGGTTCAAAGCCAAGCAATGCAAAATGGATAGAGATTAGAGAGGTGAGAAAGTTGTATCGTCACTTAGTTGGTGCTTGAAAACCAACTTTTGGTGGTCCAAAATCTTTTTCAGTGGGAAGGCCGTGATCTGAATTGGATCCTCAGACAATTCCATGATTGTTAGGAATGAATGTCAGACTCCAAGAAATCTTATAGCTATCAAAAGTAACCTCTGAATAATGATAATTTTCATCCGACATGGAGCAACAGGGACCTTCGGTCAAAGCACGCTAACTGTTGGCCCATGGAGACTGCGCATTGCGCAAAAATGGCAGTTGGGAAGGTTAAACCTAGAAATGGAGGTTGTTTTTGATTAGTGCAAAATGCTAATCACGTATAGCTAGGAAAAACCCCTCGATAAGGAAAAGCCCCGAACACTCGGTCAGAAGGGAAACCAGAAAACCATGGGAAAGCACTAAAACCGACAGGTGGGTCCCGCACTAAAAAAACTGACAAAATATCAGAGGCATTTCAAGTGGTAAATGGGTTTTATTGAAGATCCAACGATTCCATACATCGAGTGATGTGTGTCTAGCAGGGAGAGAGAAAAAACACCTTACATTGTGGACTAATCATCGAGAAACTCAACCATGCGATATAAGTGAAGACCGTAGGATCTAGGGGCTCCAGATAAAATGGAGGAGGTTCAACTTGACGGATGACTAAACTCAAAGGTGAAATAAACTACAGTGCATAAAGATTTGAAGTCCAATTTGACCAATGAGTTGACAGAAGGATCCATTTGCAGGCATCTTTCAAAGAACGGAAAAAATGACCATTCAGGAAGAACTGACACTTAGTTTGCAACAAGACAAGTGGCCACCTCTTAGTAAAGCATTGGGCAGCGATGATGATGCATCACAGAGAAGTCCCAGCGGATAGAGGCAGGTGATCCAGAGAGCCAGGAAGCTGAAGTGAATAGTCGGGGAATGAACTAGCTTTAAAATCATGAGCTGACAGAGACAAGATAGAGAGAGATAGTGAGGCAGAGAAGCAATGAAGGAGCCGAAGTCTGAGAGACACATAAAGAAAGGAAAATTTTGAAATAATAGAGAAGCCGAGCTGACCATCAGAGTAAGCATAGCATCAAGCAGATGGAGACCAATTGAGGTCAAAATTTAGTAAGGGCAGTCTGTGAACTCCAAGGACCTGGGATTTTCAAGTGCCATCCTACTGATCATCCTTTCTCAAGTGAGACTCAGATTGAGCTCCTTATTGTAAGACTCTACTTTGAAAACATAATAAAAAGGCCACCACTGAAAGCTGGACCAGGAGATGTAGCCCAGGAGGATTGAGTGAACTCCTTATTAAAAAAATTTGTGTTTCTGTTTTGCTTATTGTGATCTCTTACTATTTCAAGTGTTTGTTTATTTCGTAATATTATTGATCCGTTACCTAAGATAACATAGACAAACACACCAACATATGATTCTGTAATACCTTCATTAATTTCCTGAGGTCTCCTAGGGGTGATTTTACATCATAGCCTTTGGGTTGATAGGAGACCAATTCTTAGGGCATCCGAGAGGAGTTCTTTTGAAGATTATGTAAATTCTTTCTGCTGCACTCCATATGTCTTGTAATTGCTTCAATATCCCTTTTGCCAAGGTAAACTCAAGCAAACACATAGATCACAATAAAACGGTTAGCTAATATGGATAGTTTGAAAGAGAAAGGCGTTGGTTCTGGTGGACAATACACAATAATACATAGTTTAACATTCTTATTGTAGTATAGGTGGAAAAGGGGAAGGAAAGGAGTGAAATAAATGCAGAGGTTTGGACATAACACAAAATGCTAAGCAATAATCTCTAGCAGAAATATGGAAGAGTGAGGAGGTGAAAATGTAGAAAAGGTGGAGTGTGAATTAAGGTCTCAATCTCTATGCCTCATGAATACAGTTTTCACCAATTACCATAAGTAAATCTATGCTTACATATAGGTATTATAGGCTATCAAATAACAAAAGTAAATTTGTGATTACACAGGTACTGCAGGCTATAAAATAACACAAGTAAATCTATGTTTACACAGGTGCTTCACACTACTTAGTAGCATACATACAACCATGACAGAGTGAAATTAGCAAGTCCATTACACAATTTCAGAAGAGGAAAGACATACATGAAATGATATACAAAGGGAAAAACATATTGCGCATTCGTCCGATTGGAATCAACAAAACTGTTTCATTAATCTTTGAAGATGGAGGCTAAATCATCAGTCCATTTCATTTAACAATTGTATGTGCCCAAGAACCTTATGAAAAAGAAAATTGAACCAAAGTGGAAGCACTCTCTTTGCAAGCAAAGCTCAAAACTTGCAAAAGAAAAATTCAAGCCTCTAGAAAGCAGAAACTGGCAACCTTATTTAAGTGTTTCTTCCCTCTATTTATAAGGAGAGGGGAAGCTTTGAAAAGCAATTACAAAATATCTCAGGCAAGCTCAAACTATTTGATTGACTAACTGTCTCTACGTGTGATGGCTCTGCTACCCAGAATGATTAGAACATATTTGATTGCTTCTTTAAAATGCAACAAAGTACAAAATAAAAAAACATGGGAAAACTAAATAATGACCATAGCAAAATATCTCCATTCCAATTCTTTTGATTGCCTCTGATCAGGCCACAACGTTTCCATTATGTTCCTCCTCTATTACTTGATAGGTTCACTTGTCATTTTCACCTTAACTTCTTGAATTTCCCACTTTCTGGACTTGGGAGTCATCAACTGTCAGTTGCTTGTCAGAGCGATGAAATAGAGATCAACTTGGTAGTCTTTCATTGTCTGACTGCGTCGAGTTCCACGCTGAGAAATTAATTCTCAGGTCACCGACACACTTCTTCATGAATCCCATGCGTCAAAGCACAAATATGGATTGTATCACCTCAAGGAAGACCAACACTCTTTCATGTGGATCATGGTCCTTGTTGCCTTGACCTGATGATCTTTGATAGTCACCATTACTCCTCAGACCAACTCCTTTGTTCTGCATTCAATCTTGTAGCTTCTAATTCCTACATTCATTAAAGTACGATACTTCCTTATCAGAGCGATTCCATATCACAATATTCATAGTGGTGTAGTAATCTAATCTTCTGATTCCTGACCTCTAATATGATGAGATCCTTCTACTTAGCCCTTTCGACATTTCTCACCATAGGACCATGGGTTGTGACTTGCCACTTAGCCTTGACGTGCTAGAGAATTTTTATCTTGTAGGGCAATATTTTTCCTTTGTTAAGTGCTTAATTCCCTCGGTCCTTTGAGTCTTTGTGACTATGTACCAACCCAATATCAGAGAGTCGTTATTGGAAGTTTCCAAGTATCAAGTGTTACAAAGTGACGACATCCTCAACCTTCGATACGTCGACCTACAATATGATGCCATTGCTCTATGTGGAAACTCATGAGCGGTGACACGTGTCACTTATATTTTTCCCCTTATGCCCCATTAGAATGCCAAAACATCCTACCACATGTCCTTCCATACCTCCACATCATACTGATGTTAGATGCCACTGTAGCTTATCAGGACCAACCATATTCCACCATGATTTGTGCTAGAGGAGAGAGAAAAGGGCCCGACCTCCTTTGGTTTTTAGATGAAATCCTTTTTTAATCCTTTATCAGCATTCATAACTATTTTTATCATTATCGAGGCTTCACCCATATCACAACTTTTTAAAGGTTTTAACCTTAAGAAGTTTTGATTCTTTGATTTGTTGACCTTCCAATGTGTCGATGCTCCGATATTGTGATGTGATGATATGCCTAACATCCAATATGAAATGACCGATATATTTGGACCTCTAATATGTGATCTCTGATATTAGACCTCTGATATTCCTTCCTAAGGCTTCAATCCTTGAACTTCAGCAGACCATATCTTTTGATCGAAGAGTGAATTGTTAGACTTCAACATATTGTTGGAAATCTTGTTCAGCCCACTATCCAATGGAGAGTATCTTATGTAGGCTTTGATTCCTCCTACACCTTGGAAGATTATTGCAAGATTCTTTTCTCATTTACACTTTGGACAACAGGAAACACAATTTGTAGTAAGTAACAACATTGGCTACAATTCGAGATAGTGCCTTGTTGACAAGATACTAAGAACCTACAAACTATTAGCATTTCGAATAATCTCCATGGATTTGTTGGGAGTCCTTTCCTTATAATACTAAATACAGAACTACAAACTCTAAAAACTATAAATTAAACACTCACATAGTGAGCTTATTTATATACAACTCCTATTTATGCATCGAGCTCAATTCACCCAAGTGAGGTCAACCTTACTAGCCCAGCATCTAAGTACTAGACCTTATGCCATTGTTCTCCTAAAAGCCAACAACTAAAATAAGCATGCACCAATTATCCCAAACTGATTTTTGATGCTCAACTCTTTTAATCTCCTCCATGACCCTTCCAGTTGGGCTTGGAATTGATATATATTGTTGTGGGCCAAAGAAAGATGTTTGCAATAAGATTCAAATAGTGGAGTCATCAATGTCAGATACCTTCAACCCACAATTTCCTTTCTCACCCGACATATGGAATGTAAATATTGTTGTACCCAAGGAAATATATTCTGACTCATTTCCCCATCAACGATTCTAGATAGATGTTGTAGCTTTTTATATCCCCTGTCACATAGTTTCTTCCAAAAGATATACAAGCCTCCTAGAGACAATCTTTGGGTTGAGAGGAGATCAATACCAAGGGCATCCTAGAGGAGTGCCTTTGAATATTATCTAAAGGATTTCTACTACACTCCATATGTCACATAATTAGTTCAATAGCCCTTTTCGAAGGTAAACTGAAGAAAACACATAGATCAAAAAGAACATTGGTAGATATGGCTAATCTCAAAGAGAAATGTGTTGGTTCTGGTGGATGACACATAAAAATACACAATTTAACATATGTTGTATTATAGATGAACAAGAGGATGGAAAGGATAGAAATCAATGGAGAGGGTTGGACATATGACAAAACCCTAAGCAACAATGTCCAACAGAAATATGGAATAGTGAGGAGGTGAAAATGCCAAAAAAGTGGAGCGTGAATTATGGTCTCAAGCTCTATACCTCATGAATACATTTGTCACCAGTTAGCATAAGTAAATATGTGCTTACATATAGGCACTATAGGCTATCAAATAACACAATTAAATACATGATTATACAAGTATTATCGGCTATCAAATAACTCAAGTAAATATGTGTTTAGATAGGAACTCCTCACTACTTAGCAGCATACATACAACCATGAGAGAGTGAAACTAACAAGTCCATTAAACAATTTCAGAAGAGGAAAGAGATACATGAAATGATATACAAAGGGAAAAACATGCTACGTATTTCTCTGATTGGAATCAACAAAACTGCTTCATTAATCTTTGATGATGGAGTCCAAATCACCAGTCCATTACGTTTAACAATTGTATGTTCCTGAGCACCTTTTTAACAAGAAAATTGAACCAAAGTGGAACCACTCTCTCTGCAAACAGAGATCAAAACTTGCAAAAGAAAAATTCGGGTCTCTAGAATATAGAAATTGGGAACTTTGTTTAGGTTTCTTCCTTCCATGTATATAGAGAGGGGAAGCTTTGAACAATAGTTACAAAATATATCAGCTGAGCTACAGTTGTCTAATCGACTACCTATCTTGGCATGCGATGGCTCCATTTCCTAAAATTATTACAACAGATTTGATTGCTTCTTTAAAATGCAACAAAGTACAAAATAATGAAACATGGGAAAACTAAATAATTACCATAGCAAATTATCTCCTTTCAAAGTCCTGTGATTTCCTTTGATTAGGACATGCCTTTCCCATGATGTTCACCCTTTGTTAATCGGTAGGTGCACTTGTCATTTTTGCATTAACTGCTTGAATTCCCCATTCTCATGAATTGGGAGTGATCAATTGTCGGTTGCTTGTCACAATGCAGAAACAAATATTGACGTGGAAGTCTTTCATTACTTGACTGTGTGGAGCTCCATGCCGAGAAATTAATTCTCAGGTGACCTGCACACTACTTCTTGAGTCCCATACCTCCATTTATCTCATTGAAGGCATGCGTTGGAGCACAGAGATGGCTTGTATCAGCTGAAGGCAGATCCAACACTCTTTCTTGCAAATTGTGGTCCTTGTTGCCTTAACCCAAATATCTTTGATAGTCGCTATTACTCATGAGACTAACTCCTCTATTCCCACATTCAATATTGTAGCTGTCGAACCATACAAGATTTAAAGCCTTGTACTTTTTTACTGGAGAGATTCCATATCGAAATCTTCAAAGTGGTATAGTATTCTAATATTTTGATTTCTGACCTCTGATATGACAAGTTCCTTCTTCTTAGTCCTTCCCCCATTTCTCACCATATGACCGAGGTTCGTGACCTGCCATTTAGCCTTGAGGTTCTAGAGCATTTTGATCCTATCGAGGGGTTATTTTTCCTTTCTTAAGTTCTTAACACGCTTGTTCCTTTAAGTCTTTTTGACCGTATGCCAACCCAATATAGTAGCCCCCTTATCAGAAGTTTCGAGGTAGCAAGTGTTACAAAGTGCCGACATCCTCAACATCTAATACAATGACCTTTGATATTACATCATCACTCCACGTGACTCCTCATGAGTGGTGACACATGTCACCTATATTTTTCCCCTTAGGCCCCCTCAAAACGCCAAAATTTCTTGCCACATGTCCTTCCGTACCACCATGCCATACTGACATTAGATGTTATTGTAGCTTACCAGGACCAATCATATGCCACCACATGTCCTTCTAGAGGAGAGAGAAAAAGGCCCACCCACCTTTGGTTTTGTGCTGAAATCCTTTATTAATCCTTTATCAACGTTCTTGATGGTTTTAATCACTATCGCCACTTCACCCATATCACAACTTTTTAAAGGTTGTCACCTTAAGAAGTTTTGATTCTACGATTGTTCGACATTCCGATGTGCTGATGTTCTGACATTGTGATGCATCGATATGCTTGACCTCTTATATGTGATCACTGGTATCTTTGGACCTCAGATATGTGACCTTTGATATTCCTTCCTAAGGCTTCAATCCTCGAACTTCAACAAACCATATCTTTTGATTTGGGAGTCCATTGTTGGACTTTCACATATTGGTGGAATGCTTGTTCATAGCACTATTCAATGGAGAGGGTCCAATGTAGCCTTTGATTCCTCATATTGCTTGGAATATGACTACAAGCTTCTCTACTAATTTACACTTTCAACAGATGGAAACACATTTTGCAGTAAGTGACAACAGGTGGTGTCAAAATATACAACTAATTTTCTACCCTATTGGATCGTATTGAATGTTATAAGTGGAATAAATATGGTCACATGAACTTTCATTGTAGAAACAATTCAATAAGGTCTTCCAAGAAAAAATGGTAAGAATAATGCCGAAAGTTTGCAAAAGGAATCAAGAAAAACATGAAGAATGTGGATTCTCTCTATATTCTAAAACCAAGGAAGTCAATGGTATATTGATAGTGCGTATTGAAAACATATGAAAACATATAACATAATATTTCTCTATCTAAATGAATATAAAGCAGGAAGTGTCAATTTTAGAAATAAAGCACCAACTAGACTAATGGGAAAAGGAATAGTTAGCCTTGATAACGAAAAGACTAAAACAAAGACTCTTCTATATATTGATGGTATAATTGACATTATTTTAAGTGTTAGTTAAATGTCTAGACAAGGATATGATCTCACATTTTATTCTAAAGGATGTGAAATAAGGAAATCATGATTAGGAAGAGTGGTGGAAAATGAAAATATGACCTTAAGAAATTCATATATTCTAAATGAAGCTAAAAAATAATGTCCTATAAAGGCATTGGATGAAAGCTAATTATATCATATAATGAACAGTCAAATCAATTTTGACCATCTAGTAAAAATCAGCGAAAAAAAAGCAATAAGAGATGTTAAATATTTTAAATATAAGAGATATTATTTGCAATCCATATGAGCACTAGAATTAGACTATAGTCAACTCCAAAAGAAGAGAGTACTCATCAACAAATCCATTGTGACTTGTTGATAAAAATCTCTATGACCCTATAGGAGAAAAAATAATTAAGAGATGAGACAGACTTTATGCTTCTAATTGATGACTATAAAATAATGACATTGGGTACTCTCCTTAAAGAGAAATTTTAATCATTTGAGAAGTTCAAAATATTCAAATCTTGGTTTGACAATTAAACTGATCTAAATAAGAAGTGCTTGATATTAGATAGAGCAGGAGATATTGCCATTAACACACCCCCTTACCACCTATTTTCCTACTAGGGTAGAAAGAGGGAAGTTACTATGTTGACCCGATCTCCAAGGTACAATTATGGAAACGGGGTGAAAAATTTTCACCTTTCTCAACTTGATTAAAACCTAAAATGGATACCATTATATTGGCATTCATCTCATCGCTACCTTTCCAACGATATGTAATTTTCCTTAGTCAAACTCCTTGATGAAAAGAGATAGCCATTTAACGATTTCTCTTATTAACTTCTACCAAGTCATGCTACCCTTCCATGTGGCACCCACCCATCCCCTTTTTGGCAACCACGTGGCCATTTAAATTAATGGCATCTCACCATCTCAATGTTTGTGTGTAATTTATGCCAACACCTATCGACTCATTCACGTCCTTTAGGTACCCAAAAGACCGCCCTTATCTAGATCCTCTACATATATAAAATATATTTAATACCATTCAATGCTACATTATGTTGGGTGGGGCCCTTAAGGCCACATCATCCAGGAAATAAAATCATGAGAGAATCCCTTGTAGTCTACTATTGATACCACAAAGGAAGAACATTCAGCGTGATGTGGAGACTCCACTCTGCCATCTGCCACGTCGATCCATCAGGGATTATTTTTAGTCCAATCACATGACTTCCAACCTCCACCATGGACCCCTCCTCCTACGTGTTACAATGCCTAACTTATGACCATTCACATGGGCTCCACCATTACCACATCATCCTGGACTTCTCCATTAACGATGTGTTCAAACCGTTGAAGTGGCCTAGTCTCCTTTTAAAAACTTCAGGGTGGTGTGGATGAACAAGAAGTATGCATACTAATCCAATGTGGCATGAAATTTTTCCCATCATGTCATGTCCTCTAGGAAATAAAATGCTAGTACTTTTGTTCATACCACCATTGATCACCACTAGGAATATCATAATTTCACTTATCTTTACAACTAGTGTGACCTGTCCTACCCTAGATCACTACATTGCACTTCCATCAACCTTCACTTAGCCAATTAAATGCTTCCATGTCTCTTCTTGCCACGATGCCTTCTAGGTTAGTTGTGGGTCACAAAAAAGCCTTGATATGCTGAACGAACCACTTGAAATCTATGAGGTAATTCCATCGACGTTATATGGATGACCCTAACTCCCCCCCCTTATGCACTTGTTCATGACACCTAATCGGGTGAGACATAAGGTTTGAGCCTTCTTACTCCTCTAGGCCTTCAACTTCCAACCCACAGTGCATGCATATGTGATGTTTGGGATTCCTCTACCTCCGCTAGAGCGCTTGGTCCTAGAACCATTCTTATGAAAACTACACTGCCTCTATTTAGGTTCTGACATTCTTCACCTAGTCTAGCATTCTCTCTCTCTCTCCTCTCTCTCTCTCTCTCTCTCTCTCTCTCTCTCTCTCTCTATATATATATATATATATATATATATATATATATATGTATGTATGTATGTATATATTTGTGTGTGTGTGTGTGTTTGTGTGTATTACACTATCCTTCCTGATATTTTACACATCCAAGGCCCATATCAGCATGCATCCTGCAAAAATATATTTACAAGTTTGCCTAAAAGGAAAAGGATAGTCTTATCCTTCCTGAGCTTATAACGACTTCAACCCAATGTGAAGTGTGTGTGTGTATGAAAACATTGTGCTTCCTGAGCTTGGTATTGATAAATTGAGGCCTAATAGCAAGTATTTCAACTACATAAAAAGAGGCTTGAAAAATATGTCCATTTATTCAAAGTTTACCCCATTGGGAAACTTTAGAGCTCATAACTGTTTAGATATCTAAAGGCGTCTTAGACTGATAGCAAACATAAAACCAAATCATCAACACATACTCTAATTCATTCATTTACCCAATAACCATACAAGAAAACAACAATATTTACAACTATGTTTTCTAGGAATAATCCTCTCATTTCAACATAGGAAAGAGGGAATCCCTTATTTATAATCAATCCATTTATAATCACATCAAACATGGAATGCGATCCATATACATTAAATAGATAACTTAAGGCATTTAGCTCATAGATGCATGGAATATATTCATAAAAATAACCATATGCATTCAAGAATTTCAACTAGTACAATCATGCACCAATGTCACACAATATCACAAGATCATTTACAACTACACGTCAATTTCCATAGAGAAGTCCTCTAGCTTCATATCTCTCGACTTAGTTCATTTTACTGAGGAAGGATTCCTTGCATCGAAACAATACCATAACCAAGGAAATTGCATGCCTTAATATTTTCATATTGGTCATGGCATGCTCATGGAAACATTTATAAACCATTGAGTGCTACTATCCCACAATGGCCGTGTTCTTGAATCTCAAATCAGCATGTTGTTATGCATTTTTATATCTTCAAGTTGTTTCTTTTCACCTTGTAGCCAAGTCAATCCACCCAACCCAGGAAATTCCATGGTTTCCTACATCATAGAACATAAATCTCCATGAGTTTAATCATAAGGAAATTGCATTAATTCAAAACCATACCTCATTAATTCTCTGTTCAGGAAAGGTTTTGTTCCAAATTTTTGTTAATTTTGCTTAGTCTTATTGTTTTGAAGACATATAAATCCCTGCTATACATATGAAAAACCAAAGGCAGTTTTTGGCAATCACATTTTTGGGTGATAAAGTTTTCGGGTCAAAGGCGAGCTGTTTTAAATAAAACAGCAGTTTCGTAGCGCGCTACGAAACTGCTGTAGGTGATGATTTTAACGCAGAGCAGCTGTTTTGTATTATGAACGGGAATTTTGAAAGAGAGACACCTTAAGGGTACACAAGACATCAGATGGAGATACAATAGCCATTCAGACCAAAACAGGTGTCCATTTAAAAAGGTGAAATATTTTAACCAAAGTCTAAATTTTTGTTATAAAGCCCCTTTTATCACCATTCAAAAGGCATTTAATGAGTTGCATACAAAGAACTTTTGCCTGCCCACATGTCCGTCAATGCAGCCTACAACACATAAAAAACGTGATAGTGTTCCATATTTTGGGTTATTAAAAGCTTCAAACATGTTGTTATACATTCGAGCAAATTAAGGAAAACAGGGACCGAGAAGCAGGGGACATCTCCTACTACTACTGGGTAGTTATAGATTCTGCGTTCAAGGTCAATATGGAGTATTAAATATCTAGATTATCCAAATTGAAAGAGGACCAGGTGTCAAAGAACGAGGAGTAGCCTTTATGGTACGAAGATGGAGTTAGAGTCCTAGTTGATTTAGGACTTTTTAAAATTCCAGTCAGCACTTTATTGTATTTAATAGTTAGTTAAATAGCTGATAGGTGTCATTAGAGATAGCTATCCAGTTATCAAATTCCCCTCATGCTAGAGGAGGAAGCTCGAATTAGTTAGAATAAGGATTCTATATATAGCTGAAACATCAATGTAATGAGGGTTGGAAAATTTATAACAGAGGACTGTTTTGGCTTATGTAAAGACCATTTTCAGTAATATAAGTTATCTGTTTTTCGTCTCAGGATTCATGAAGGATTTCCATGTTCAGAATGTGTGATTTGTTCTTTCCTTAATGTCTTTTACAGTTGCATGGATGTGTAATCACTCAGAATTCACTGATTGTGCTCTGATTTCCTGTATGCATTTATGAACTGTGGTTTTATGTGAGTTGTGTTCTGAACATCTAAATGCTAAGTGCCCTGACTTCTATGCAAAGGCAGTATCGTTGTTTACTGAAGTATGATTGACTCCATAGGCCCAATGGAAACTTATGTAATGTTTATCCAGCCTTCATATTTGTCAATGTTATCCCACAAGAGTTAGCCATCTAATTATTAGTCAAAATCAATAACCCTTTGAGAGAGCCCTCTCAGGCTAAGGAGGCTAAGCCTTAGTCAAAAGATTGGTTTGAAATAGTTACTTGAAGTCTTCCTGGTCTGCAGCCTTCCAGGTTCTGATTTTGAGATAACATATCCCATGCCTTCATAGGCCTAGGCAGCCCCCAACATTGAGTGGCCTACCTATCTTAAAACTGACCCAAATAGTTACATACTATTATACAACTAGCTCACAAAATATAAGAAAATATAGAGAAACCACTTCAAAATCAACCTCTTCGAGGGGACAACCTCCTTTATATTACACAAATGAACAATTATTCAATGATACAAATGACCAAACCTCCTTTCTATATATAAGAGTCTAAGGGGTCACAATGTAATCAAAGATGACATAACGATAATTATAAAAGAGCACAAAAATAACAATAGTGGGCTTCAATGGGGCACATTAATAACAATATGGGGACAATAGGGGCACAACGATAACAATAAGGGCTACAATGACAATAGTAATGGGGGAATCACTAGTACTATTGGGACCTAACATGCCCCTCTCATTCAAAAAAGTGATGTCCTCAACACTTGAGTAGTTTTGGATGCTTCTCTATAAAATTCTCATCCTCACATGTGGAATCTTCAGTGGGTAAGTTCTTCCACTTGATGAGATATGCTGAAATTGATTGATTTCATGGCTCTCGAGTTCTTGTTTCTGTGACTGCTTCAGGTTCCCATATGAATTTTCCTTCCTCATCAATTTTTGGCAATATTGTTTGAACTAGGAGCTTGTCACCTATAACCTTATTTAATCATGAAATATGGAAAATTAGGTGCACTCGGGAAGCTGCAAGAAGATCTGATTTCTATGCCATAGTACCAATCTTTTATAACACTTTGTATGCACCATAATACTTTGATAATAATTTATTATTCTTATTAGCTTGCTTGTGGGACATTTGTTTATATGGTTGTAGTCATAGGAATACTCAATCACCTACACCAAAACTTCTTTCACTGCGATGTTGATCTACCTATTGTTTCATTATATTCTACGCCAAAGTGAGGTTATCCTTTAAGAGTTAGAGAAGTTTTTTTTGATGTTCGATGTGATCTTCCACTGCTTGAACATTAGAATTTTCTATTCAACAGCTCTGCAGAAGGAAAACCCAGAATTTTTGTTGAATTTGAAGCTCCAAACAATGTAGGCTTGAAAAAAACTTCTCTGTGCATGATTTTTTTGTACAAGGTGGTGAATTGAATGACATCAGTTTGAAAAATGAGAGTAAAAGTCTGCTTGTGCATTGAAAGAAAACATGAAAATTTTCCTGCATATTTCACTGAGTTTACCTAGTTCTTCCTCTGCATTCCAAAATCTCCTCATCATTTTTAAATTCTCCTGTAAGGAAGATACTTGCAGCAATAAAGGCTAGCTTGAGTGTGTGAAAAAACTGAATTTATATACCTATCTATGTGCTTAGAAGAGAACCTGTGTCCTTATGCTTTGTTCTTTAAAAACAAAATTTTTCTTTTCATAACCAGACAATCGAGTTTTGGGTGAAAACAGTCTCAAAACAAGGGAATTATTACTATTTGATATTGTGAGGAACACACAAGAAATTCCTTCTTGGGTTCAGAAGAAACCGAATTCAGCTATCCTCTGTTCCAGTGATTGACTATTTGTTTTCCTAAGCATTTTCTCTTCTGGTTAAAACATAAAAAGAGCACTCAACACCATGCCATGAGGATTCATAAGGAAAGAACCCTTAGACTCTAGCAAGTTGCATGAGCACCCTAAGGTGGTGGACCTTTTCACCTGAGCAAATTGGATATTCTTCTTTGACAAAATTCAGGGTAATGATGAGGAGATATCTGAAAAAAGTTTTTAATGTCCCTGAGACTACATTCAAAGACACATGCCATAGTTAGTTTTAGGGGTTTGAACCTAGAACTCACCCTTGAGCTCATCAGTAAAATTACTGGTCTACCATTGGGGCTCCCTTAGAGCAAAGAAGAGAGATCCTTGGGCCAAGTTGCTAAGAAAACATTTTTTTTTCCCCGAGGAGCATCTTGTAGAAGACAAAAATGGACTTAGAAGGACAAGCTTTCCTTCTCTCTGGAGTGAAGCTAGTTATCAAATTATAAAGTACATCACATGTGAAGGGAGGTTTAGCATCATCTGTGGATATCATTTTAGGTTGTTATGTGAATTAAGGCATGGGATTGACTTGCCTCCTGCCAAGAAACTAAGCATCCCATATTTCCTTCTTCAGTCCTTAATTGAATGTGGTACAAAGCTAAATGAAGGGATCCTAGATCAGTTGGCCCACCATGGGCTCATTAAACTATTGGTGGAAGATGATTTACACACCTATACTATCCCCATATCTTGGAAAATCTTCAAAAACATGTCCAAGGATGACAACATTAGAACTTTGGCTGAAAACATCACCCCATCTAGCAGTGAAGAGGGGGAGAACACTGAAGTAATTGAGAAAAGCAATGATGAGGGAACACAAGATATTCAATCAGAGGGAAAAATAAGGAAGCATGGGAAGAACAGAAAGAAATTGGCAGGACTGCTGAGCCTAAAACAAAGGGAGAAACAACAACAAAAATAGCAAGGGAAAAGAGCATACAAAATAGAAAGGAAAAGGCTGAGAAAGCCCAAATGAAGGCTGCCACAGCCAAAGCAGGCACCTAGAAGGAAAAGGGAAAGGCACACCCTGAGATATCAGTAATACATATAGAAATAGTGGACATAAATATTTCTACAGGAAGCGAAGAAAAAGACCAACAAGAAGAGAAATACCTGGAGACATTGGCAAGGAAGGTAGCAGTTGTGCTTGCTGCATGAAGCACACCTGCAAAACAAAAAGGAAAGAGAAAAAGGCAAACCTCCATGTACTTCAAAGCCAGGAGAAGCACAAGGATCAAAGTCGACAAACCCCAGCCACAAGAAAAGTAACCAATTGTCATGACACAACCACTAAACCAAAAGAAGAGTCTCCATCAAGGATATCTATCACCTATGAAAGAGGAAGCCCAAAAAACTCCACCTGGAGAGAAAGAATTAGGATGATGGACTCAAAAAACTCTACAGGATGGTAAAACATCTCTATGGGAAAGTCTAGCGAAGTTAAAATAGATTGAGAAATTAGAGGAGAAGGCAGCCAAACAATCACCAGGAGAAGAAAAGACCGAGGAGATACTAGAGCCAAGCCCTCAACCTAGCTTGGGCTCATATTACAACATGCTAGAAGGTGGGAAGATCATCCCACAGAAGTTTGTTGTACCACTTTTCTTTGCATTGAAACAAGAGTGGGTTAGGACTCACACTTGGACGAGGATTTCCAAATCCAAGGGTGTTGGAAACATAGGCCACCTAGAGGAACAACTAAAAGAATCAAGAAAAGAGTCAGAGAGCCAAACAATAGGAAGAGAATGAGTTTTTGGGGAAGCAATTGCAGCTACAGGAAGGTCATAAGGAAGATAGGCCATCCATTATGGGAGAGTAGTAGTAGCAAGGAGGACATCTAGTAGACAGGGAAAGAACTGAGGAATAGCAGAGAGAGGAAAAGCTGCCAACTAATGTTGAGATGCTGACAAAACTGCTACAAGAAAAGGAGTCACAAGCAGCAGAAGAAATATAGGTTTTAAAACAATAGGTGCAAGAGAAAGAAGTCCAAATGGCCTGCATGGCCAGCTGAGAAGTAGAAGCCTTACAATGTAGGCAACCTATTAAGTCATATGCATTATATCTTATAGATCAATGGTTGCAATTTCAAATTAACACACTAGCCCAAAGGGGCACCATTCCATTCTAGAATTACAATCAATTCATGTATTTTTGTGACACCGGATCAACTGAAGATAAGGCCGAGTTAGTAGAATTCTATTTACACAACTTGGCACTTCCAAACATGAATCTCTGGGACCCTAGTGCAGCATTGGGAAATGTGCAACGAACGGCTATGGCTACTTGGTTAAACCATGAGGAAAAGAGGGCAGCAAAAATTTGGAAAGTTATGGACAGGGAGCTAAGTGAGCCACTCATGATCAGAGCAGAACCAGAAGATCCCTCAGCTTTAGTGTATGCCCATCAGCACCTAGCCAACAACCCTCAGGTTCTCCCAAACTACATTGAAAGACAAGCACAAGCCATTGCTCACTTTGAGGACATGGAAAGACTCTTGGGTGATAACTGCATTCATGCTTGCACAAGGAGATTGAACACCTTGTCCCACAGTTTGAAAATAAGAGAGTACCACTCGCCAACAAGGATGCGGGAGGCTTTGTCTACAGTACCACTTTACAAACAATCAATGCAAAATCTGAAGGCCAACTGGATTGGCCTAAAGTTCAATCCTCTATTGCTTTTGGGACTGCTGGAAGGGGTCAAAGAAGAAGAAGAACATAGACAATGGGAGGAGGTAGAGAGAAAAGTAGGGTTTCATGACCAAGAAGAGGCCATCACCTCAGAAGTCTGGGATGTTAGAGAGGCAGTGAAAGAAATCAAAGCTGATGAGCTGGATTAGTTGCTCAAAGGATGAGAAACACATTCAGCAAGGCGGTGATGATGAACCCCAAAAATGGGTAACTTATTGGGCTCATTTTGCCTATTATTCTCGGTTAATCCACCATTCCTCATAGTTTTATGCATGCTTTTGAATATATTTATGTTAATTGAATGAACCAGAATAGTCACTTGACCACAAACTCTAATACGTGCTTATTGCAGATTTTTGAACATCTTTTGGACCAAGGTCAAGCATTTATGAGCAAGTTGACAACCAAATACGAAGGAAGAAGGCTAAGGAATTGTAGGAAGGGTGTCTCCTACACTAAATGACCCCTTCCTTGAGTTTTCCACCATCAGCTCGGAGTCCAACATCCCACCAAACATGATTTCAAGGGGCAGCCGAGTAGATTTTGTGAAGTGGTTGATTAACTGCAGTTTGAGCAGCCAAGATCCTAAAGTTAAGGAGGGCTGTTGGGAGTCCTCGTGGTGCATAAGTAGGAAGGCTTCAAGCCTTAGTAGTTTAGCTATTGAATAGTTCTTTTTCACACTTTAGTGCAGCTCTGCATTTCAACTCATTTTCGAGCTCTTGCTGTAAACAATTTTGTGACATGATTATTTTTTGAGTAATGGAGATAAATTTCACTTTGCACCACCTCTAAGCTTTCTTAGGAGGCTGTAGATCTTTGGGTTGGGCCCAACCCAAGTTCCAGTACCTCATTTGTGTACTTTTATGTGTTTTCCTTGCATTCATAGAATAAATTATGTTATCTAGGTTAAGATCTTGCTTTGTTACTTAGGTTGCTTTTGATGATTAAAATAGCTTTTCATGCTTCAAGTTGATTTGACAGTTTGGTGACAGAAAAGATCTATAAAAAGGCCATCAAGCAATCCTTGATCTCATCTCTCCCTCCTTGGGACCATGAGCTGAGACCAAGGCATAATTGCTGCCACAAAAACATCGTTTTTGCCTTTCCATGCAATTGCTAGTGTTAGATTTTTAGTTGGGAAAAGTTGCTACTAGTTGTACTTGCATTTTTAGATTTTTTCTTTCTTAGTTTCCATAGTTATCTTGCATGATTTCCTGTCTATAAAATTTTGTTCATCATGTTTCTGGTTTTTAGGTCAGATTAGGTGAAAATAGATAGATCTCTAGTTTTTCTAGTCTTTGTTTGATCCATTTTGGAAAATAGTGTGTAGAGCACCTATAACACATCCCTGCCTATCCTTCCTCCATCATACAACCTACTCCAACCCCTAATCCAAGATTCCTTCCCTTCATTTGCCACACTTTTCCAATTTTCCCTAATTTCTACATTCCTGTGGAGCATTTCTCCCTCCATCCTTGAACAAATCCAACCACCTTCACACTCCTTAGCTTAATTTACCAGGTATTATACCCCTTTACATCCTCATCCATCCTCCATTTCCACTTTCCCACCATTTTTCCACCATCAACCCTCTAAAATCCTCTTTCGGCTCTTCCTGTAGAACTTCTTGTAGAACATCTTGTAGAACCCCTGCAGACTTCCTGTAGAAGTTCACGTGAGAAGTTTTTTGAGATCTGATCACTACGAAACTCTCTAGAAGGGTGCTAGGGACCCCTTAGACCCTCTTCTCACCTTCCCAAACTCCTGTAAGTGCCCACTCCATTTCCTTTCGCCAATCAACCTCTGCACAATAAAAAATTGTTAAAGCATATGCATAATAATTCTCCAAAATTACTCAAAAATACAAAAAGATGTTTTTTTCCATATTTTCCTTCAGAAGTAGGTTAGTCACATGCATTTTAGCTTTCCAAGAGTCAATGGCATCCATTTCCGCCTCTTTCATCTCTTTTCTTGCACCAGTACGGTTTGTCGGTAAAACTAGGGTTTGCTAGGGTTTGCATTTCCTTTTAGCTTTCAACTTCTTTTTGCAAGTAGACTAGCCTCTTTTGAGTTAGCTTTCATCCATCACAGTTAAAATATTCTTCTAAGAGCTCATAGAAGTTGGATTAAGCTCCTAGCAAACTTGTGCTAGCTGATCAAGTGACAGCCTGAGGCAAGAGCTAGCACTTGTGCATATAGCACTGTCGCTTCCAAGTTTGTTACGAACAACTGGGTTGATAAAAGTAAATAAGGGAGTCTTAGGAGTTGTAGCATCATTGCTAAAATACTGGAGCCCACCAACACGCATTCAACATTCATCATGGGTTAATTCAAGAACTTACAAATTACCATGAATAAATGCCATTCAAATTAAGCTATATTTTATGTTTAAAATTCAAAATTCATCTAAGAATTTGGGTAAAGGGAAAAACCATCAACTGTTAACATAATTTTGTTGGGTAGAATTTCCACTACTCTTTAATTAGAGAATTCATGAGCTTTGGGTTTGACATAAACAACTAAAAAAGTTATGGAGAAGGTGAAAAATGGAGAACATAAGTTAACAACTTTAAAATAGAAATTAAGAGTTCATTTATACCTATTAAAATCATATGGGTAGCTAAGCAATTTTGAATTCAACCATAAGGAAGCATAATATTTTGAATTTTTCCATTTCATTTAAAAATCTTGTAAAACCTATCAAATGATTTGAGATACTCTTCAACAACATTGATAAATCTTGAAATAATTAAAGAAAGTCGTCATACTGATGTAGAATTCATTTTAATTTGACAATTCCATTCCATTATCATTATATAGTTGATTCACAACATAAATTGCCATGAAAATCATTGAAATTGTATTAATTTTGGGTGAAAATTCAAAATACAATGTGGGTTCATAGAATTACATGCATGAGAAGAACTAATAACCCAAAATTCACTTCAGAATTCCTTCCTTAGTAGCTTCAAAACTCTTGACTCTGGATAAAAATGACAGAGTTTCCCCTACACTAGAAAATTTCTTCCTTTGAAATACAAAATGAGGCCTATATATAGGAACTCAAGGCCCAAGACCCTACCCTAAACCACTCATGGTATTTGGAAAATCACCAATAATCTTTACAAAAATGTTAGTTGTATTGTAACAAACTTCTTCTAGATGATTCTTGAAAAATATTCCAATTGTAGAGTGGGTCCCTTTGAATTTGGATGTTGTATATTCTCTCTCTCTCTCTCTCTCTTTCCTATATGTTGGGTGTTCTTATCTCTCCCTTCCTTGACACTACATGAAATGGGTTCTACCTTGGCTAGGTTGTTGACAATGTGGGTTGTGTTGATGCTAATGATGACTATTGAGGTTATGGCTATTGTTGTGCCTACTATTGTGGTCAAGGTTCTGAGCTTGAACCTACCTTTTCCTATGACCTTTGCGACATTGGTATGAATACACTTTGAATGGCCAACCTAAGTATATATAACATTATTTTCCATTATTTTCCCATTGTATCACCACACAATTGTTTGTCCAAAATAGTCCCTTCCAAGGTCGTGATTAGTTCATAGTCTTCCTTCCCCTGTTTCTTAAATATGATCTTCAACATGAAAAAATGTTCAAAATAATATTCATATATAAATCGACAATATCCTTCTCTTGTAACAGGGGATCTTCCTCACCAAATCCTCTTTGATATTCCTTAATATCATTCAATCTTTTTATAAGGGATTATTTGGAATACAAATCTCCATTCCCATCGAAGAAAGGTGGGAAATTTCTCTTATACAACACTTCACATCTATCTTTAAATTCTTGTACTTAATTAGCCATTATTTTTTCTTTCGTTTCCATTAGCGTTATAAGATTATGCTTCCCTTTCAATTATTTATCCTTGGCTACGAGATTAGATTTGCTGATATTTTCCTTTGTAACTTCTTCCTTGGCCATAGAGTTAAGAAAAATTATAATCACTCCGGACTTAGTCGGTGTTTCTCTAAAAATACTCTTCTATGCATTCATTTCCTTTTAGGCTACCGTGGAAACTTCTATCTTTTCCTGGACCAACTGCAACTGACCCTAATATTTTTGTACTAACTTCATTATTTTGTCCCGAATGATCCTTTTAGCTTACTTGAAAGAGGATTTCCTAGGATGTTTTATCCTTAGGACTTCCAATTCAGCATCAACTTTCTGACTATACTCCCAGGCTCGATACTCTTTTTATCTTTCCCCTTCAAGATCTTCTTCTTTAGCTTTCATTTCCCACTCTCGATTTGAGAGTAGATATTTTTATCTCTTTATATCCTCTAACAATGTCAGCGATTCTATCAACCCTATTAGCACATCTGGGTCTTTTGAGATTGCATACTCTCATATTACATCTCTTTCAGCCCTTGGTCCCACATATCTAGTAGTGTGATCTGGTCCTTACACTCTTTGTTCTTCATGAGTGTCTCATGCAGCTTACCCTTAGATCTTGACACTCTTTCTCCACTACTTCTAGCTCAATTGTTTTCTCATGATATGCATTCGAGACCTTGAGTTGTTTCTTCATCAAGGCTATATCCCTTTCCTTCTCTTCCAATTCTTCCTTATATTTTTGAGATCCCCTAGGGATTGTGGCTAGGTGTGTGAATTTTCCCTCTAAGGTTTTAACCCACATCTTCCTTGTCATATAGACCTTCCTCTCATACTTCAATTGATTGTTAGCCTTGGTATAGATATCCTACAACTTCATGGTTATAGCATTTTTCCAATGAATCTACCATTGCACCATGTGATTCACTTGCAAATTCAAGTCCATGATATTAATATAGGAAAAATTATTTGCATTTGATGCACTCGGTAGTTTTACATGGGCTTTTTCATTTCCTTCTTTGATCGTAAGACTACTAGCTTGAAAATGCCTCTTTCATAATCCAATGCACTCTCTAGTTGAATGGGAGGGAGTGGTTGATTCTCTATTATCATGATGTCCCTCTTCCTCTCTTTAGAGGCTTGCTTGGATATTTCCATGAACTATTCAACAATTTACATGTGCCTAGGCTTGGATGCCTCTCTTAACTCTATTTCCTCTAACCCTGACATGGAAGGGGGAAAAGTCTCCATGATGAATCCCTGTTTTGAGGGGGTATGCAGTTGACTATTATATAATATCAGAGTTTCTGAATTTGTCTGCTCATCGTCTTCATCATCTTCATCTCCTAGTGCTTTACCCATCATGGCTTTCTTCGAGATAGGTTCCTCTCCCTAATCAATCTCCATGGGCTCGAAAGTGCCTTGATTCTTGCCAAATTGGTGAGAAAAGTCTGATTTGATTGGATGCAGGATAACTCTAACTTATTCCCAAGTAGATTCGTTTGTATGATCTTGTAGTACGGTATTAGGTTTGTGGATGTGTTTCCATCAATCCTTATCCTTTCTCAACTCATAGATGACATTGTGTGGATCATATTTCGAGGCCCCAACTTGTGGGAAGCCGAAGTGTTCCAATATCTTCTCTATGAGCTCCAAAATATTTCTTGAATTTACATAGAATGGTCCCATCTCATGAGGGATATGGAACATGATTGCTACTTTTCTTGACGAAAAATGTATATTGCCATCAGAAAAACTTTGTCAAATGTACTCCAATGCAAAATTGTGAGTAAAGAATGCCAACAATTGGCATGGCTGGAGTTCAAATCCATAAATTTTGATGATTGTCTAATCCTTGAAAACATACTAGCCATTAGAGGAATTTTTAGCCTAAAAGTTCCCATGAAATTTTAATGTAATTTCCATGTCCTAATATGTAAACCAATAATCCTTTAAATTTAAAAAGAGATACATGTAAATATTTTGGAGGGAAAAGAGGAAAACTACTTTTTTTTTTAATTGTGTTTTTGGTTTATATCCTGATAGGCTTTCTCAAATTTAAAGTGTAGACACCTATTATATGTGGAATTAAATTCCACATCCAACAAGTCTCCATTATGCATTTTTATGAGAAGACCCATATTGATAAAAAAAGAAGATACATTTGAAAAATGTGTTCATTATGCTTTTTAATGTATCCTCAATTTTTATAAATGTGCGTTTTCTATGAAGTATGTGTAATGGGTACTCATTGGATGTGGAATTTAATTCCGCATCGAACGATTGTTTACACTTGACATTTGATTAAAGCTACAAGGAGATAAGCCAAAAATACAATTAAAAAAGTAGTTTTCTTCTTTTCCCTCCAAAATTCATAACTATTATTTTATTATTTTTCTTTAGGATGCCACTTTTGACATCAAATTTCCTCTAATGCACTGACTCTACTGTTTGGAGTGAATTGTAGATATTTTATGAGGAAAGAAGGGGTTGTGGGCCTTAGCTGACCATGAAGAAGGGTGTACATAACTGCTATAAAATATGAAATTTCCTTGATTGTTTCCTAAATTCTATACCATGGGTAAGTACTCATAAACTAATAAAAAGGAGTTCTACTCATCAACCATTTTGGGTTTCAGATGCTCTAGGTGGGAGTGGTGTTGATGAATGAACAAGTGGACTAGGTATGCTTGGTAGTGGAAGGACTTTCCTTCTCCAAACTCTATCATTTGAGAATGAATTTTTTGGATACGAATTGTGGGAAATGGAATTAGATGTAGGCCTTCGTGGTTGGTTGACACAAGGGCACTAAGAGGCCTAGGATTGTTTCAATTATATAGATATCAGACTCAAACCTAGCACCTATGTAATAATCAAGAAAGAGAACTTAGACATGGAATCAAATGTTTTGATATGGTAAGGAGGGTCAACAGAAGGAAAAACTACTTCTTCTTTGACAAAATTAGCAGTCATGTGTTGTTCTACTTCCAAGGAAAGATTGTTCCATTTTTCTTCAATTTCTTCCTTATTCACCCTTTGCAATCATATTATGTTAGGAAATTCCAACATATCAACAATAGCTCCTAAGTTTATCCTAATTATTTTATTTCCTTGTTTGGATGAAATGATAACCCTTTGTTTTGCAAGTATCATTTTGCATACCAGTTCACCATTTTTGGAAAGTGGGATACTTGTGGGAGAAATGTGAAGACCAAGTTTGATGCATGCATATTGTTGTGTTCTTTGATTACTTCACTAGTGTTGATCATGACCTAAATAGTTTCCCTCATATCAAAGGTGGTTAACATCAGACCTTTAACATTAGCATCTCCATCATAGAAAACTAAATATTTCATTTTCCCTTTCATTTGGACATCAACAGAACTTTTAGCTGATGAGGAAGTTGTTGGAATAGGGAAAAATTGTTGAAAATAACCTATTTATTGAATTGGGATAACAGGAAAAAATAAATATTCTCTTAGAAAATCAGGGTGTGCCACATGGAAAAGGTGGACTGGATAGAGGTAGGGTGGAGAATCTTTTTGAATTTCAAAATTCAAACATAGTGAAACTAGCTAACACACAAAACAAAGTTGAATCTAGGGTCTCTTGGGAAAATTGAGTTGAGATTGAGCATATATTGAAGTAAATTAGGCTTGGGGATGCATTTGAATGATGAATTCCATGAGACAAGGGTTTCATTTGCTAAAAAAAAAGAGTTGTATTGCTATGAACTTCATGTTTTTCACCAAGGGCTAGGGTTTGTCTTTTAGGGATTAATTTGCATTAATTTGGTAGGAGAAAGTTGTTAAAATCTTGATTTCATAGGCAAATGGAAAATTTCTAGTTTACATTTGTGAATTTGAGCTTTAAACACACATAACTTAGCAAATGAGTTCATCAGTGCACAAAAGCTAAGCTAGAGGGTGAACTAAACAAAATGAGAAAAATGGGCCTTATTCACCTTTTCATTAAAAAAAAAGGGTAGATGAATTCGTGATGAGATCAACATGGAATGGGTCATACCAATGTGGAAGGCTAGGTGGAAAGATGACTGGGCATGGTGAAGGGGTTGCGAGGTAGGCACAACATTGGTATTTCATTGTGTGTGGGATGCCCATGTGGAGGGCCACATGTTTTCCTTTCAAAAAAACCTAATGTTGGTATTTGAAAAAATTAGGGCAGTGTGGAGGGCATGAGAGGGCACCACATAGCCACCTATCCACTTCTATTCTCTATTCTCTCTCAGGTACGTTCATGGTGCAGAGAACCCTGAGTTGTTGGATGGATGGGCGCCTATGATGTTAGGTCTTAGTGGGTGCACAAATCTTGTGTTAACACCTTTGACGCCCATGAAGTGTTGTCATGAGACTCTAGTGCCCATGGAACTACAATGTTTGCCCACCAGTTCTCTCCCTGTGGTCTTGTGCCTTTTCAACTTTTTTATTTTCTTTTAAGCTCTCAACCTTCTTTCTATAATCAGTCCTTTGAAATTTCTCCCTTTGTCATCTGAAAGGCCTTGCGGAGGAGAGATTTTTAAGGGTGGAGGATTGTAGCACCAACATTAGCTCTATGGGGGACAATGGGCTCAGGTGGCGTAATGAGAACTCATAGTTCCAATGCCTTGCTCCATTGGGTCGTGGATTCTTATTTTAGCCAACATCTTTCCATTCCTTGTAATTTATTAAAAACTAAAAAAATACAGTACTCAAAAGAAACTTCTCAGAAACAAAATTCTTGAGGACAAATATTCTCTCTCTTTTTTTTAAACATAGTTGAACAACTTTCATCTGAAGAATTTATTCAGGAAACTTCTGTTGATATGATTCTTGAGGATATCTCCATCAAGGATTTCCAATTGATAGGTGTTGTTGTCCATAATTTCTTACACTCAGAATCGACCAACCCAAAGATTGTCAAATTTCTCAGGCTTTCCTATATCTCTTCGGCTTGAGTCCCATTTCAACACTATATATCCAGCTTAAAAGACTCCCTTTACTTCTTTCTTATCAAAAATATATTTCATCTTTGGTTGGTGGGCCTTGACTTTGCTTAAAGGTTCCTCTCTTTACTATTGAAATTTTATCATTTGATATATCCTTTTCTGTATCAAGATAATATCTAGATCTTCTTCCTGTAGTAGCTTCATCACTAGTAGTGTAACATTAAAAGGAAAGATAACATATGTATTGTGCAACAATTGGTAATGGGAGGTTCTGATAGCTCTTTTTCCATTGATCCTGTCTACCCAAAGTGCATACTTAATATTGGCATCCCAAATTTTCTTATTCTTATCGAGCACCATCTTGATGATTCTAATAAAATTTTATTTGATTATTTCACCAATCCAATTCCTTGGGGATATTATGTTGTAGAATGCATCAACTCTATACTATAGTCCTGACTTAACTACATCATCTGTAAAGACTTGAAATCTTGGGAATTATCCATGATCAACCTTTTAGGACATCCAAATGTGGAGAGACTATGATCTTCTAGAAAGGTGATAATAACTTTCTCATCATCCCTGGGAATCTGAACAACTTCCATCCACTAGGTGAAATAATCAGCGACTGTCAAAATGTATTTGTGTTAACCACTTGAGTTTGGGTGTATTTATCCAATGAATTCTATCCCCCACTATTGGAAAGGAACTTGAACTTTGATAGGATTCAATGACAGATTTTTAAGTTTTTGTTTTCCTACAAACATATGACTTTCCAAAGAAACCTTGGTAGTATCATTCATGTACTTAAAAAGGAAAGGTTTGTAATATTTGGCCCCCAAAATCTTGTATGGAATTACCTTCCATGATTGTTTTCAGTTGCATAGATCAAAATGAAATTATGAAATAATATGATGTGTTTTTTCTTCAATTTCACAAGTTAGCAAGATTTCAACAAGATATTTCTAGTAGAGGCATCCATCCATGATGAAAGACTTGATTTCTCTCAGCTTTAGATCTTTCATTTTTCCTTGGTTAGATTAGAAGGGCACTGTAGATTCTACAAGAAAAGTATGATGTCATGACACTACATGGAGCTCTGAAAAATTGAAAGGTCATTCCATAAGGGTTCTTCTGGATGCCTTTCATCTGGTGGGAAGGGTCTTCTGGATTGCTTCCTACTGGAATGAGAGGATCTTGTGGTTTTTCTCCTCTACTATGAAGAGATTCTTGTGGATTCTCTTCATCTGAAAAAAGGAAGTTCCTATGGATTCTCCTCTCCACTTATGTTACAAATGTCTTCATTAGGGAAGATTTTGAGTGTCACATGGTTCCAATCAATAAGTAACTTAGCTAGTCCTTAACCCTTCACAAGCTTTGTAGGCTTCATTTCCATATCATATTCTTGTAGCTTTTCTATCCATTTTCCTCTTCTACCATCACTATCTAGTTGCCTGAGGGTTTCTTTCACTATCGCTAATGGCACATATGCTATCACTTTATAATACAACACATATTCCCAAAATTCCTTGAATGATTTCATCATAGCATATTCTTGTTTTTATATAATAATATATGCCAATTATTCATCTCTTAAAGTGTAGCTTAAAAACTTTTTGTGATGCTTGTACTCTTCTTCATTCTTTTACAAAATGATTGCTACGATGGTGTGCTCAGAGGAAAAAGAGAAATTACTGAACTCTTTTGAAATATCTTGACTATCCATGACTAGAGCTTCCATAATGCCTCTATTAATTTGATCAATAGATGAGCAAGCCTCAGATTTCCATCTTACACCATTGTCCTTTCTAAGTATACTCATGATGTACTTGAGGAGCTCTATAAAATTGGCTAGGAATTTGCACAAAAATTCGATATCTCCAAAGAATGACTAGACTTATTTCTTATTTTGGAGCAAAATTATACTTGATATAACCTCCACTTTTTCTAGATCTATCTTAACACCATCTTTAGAGACTATGTGGCATATGAGTTTTCCTTCTCGCAAGGTGAAAAATGATTTCTTTGGGTTCAAAGAAAGGCTGACCTTTGTGCATTTCAAAAATAGTTACCTCAAATGATCTATGTGCTCTTCACTTTTCTTGGAGAACACTTTCATTTCATCCAATTAGATCACTATGAATTTTTTCCTTTTTCCCATCAAAGAAATGTCTATTTCTCTTTGAAATAATGCTCTAGCATTCATTAATTGAAAGGGAATTTTATTCTACATGAATGTACCCCAAGGTGTTGTGAATACAATATTTTCCTTATCTTTCATATGGATGGATATTTGATTGTAGCCCAAGAATCCATCTATCATTAATATCCTTGAGCCTCTTATCACTTTCTACAATAGGTGATCCATCTTGGGTATTGGATAATTGACCTTTAGAGAGAACCTATTTAGATTTATGAAGTCCACACATAACCTCATATCACCATTTTTCTTTCTGACAGGCACCAGATTCGCCATCCATTGGGATTATCTCAGTGGTACAAGGATCTTCTTGTCTATCATCTTCCTTATTTCCTTCTCTATCATGGGGAAAAAAATTAGATTGAATCTTCTGAGTTTCTGCTTGAAAGGATTAGATTTTTCTTTCAGTAGTATCCTCTATTAGATAATGGAACATCATCATTTTTCAATTCCTTGTAAATCCATGAAAAAACATATTTACATTTCTTTAACAATTCAATGTACCTCCTTTTGCAAGCATGTTGTAAAGACTTGGCAAGTTTACCTTTTGTGGATTTTCTTCGGTGCTCATATTTTGTTCCTTAATGTTATTGACCACTAGTTGAAAAGAGGGTCTGGTGAACACATCATTATGGTCAAATAATTTTTCTAGTGGGACCAATATTTTTGAGATGAAGTTTTTCTTCCTTTGGATTGATTCATGGTCTCCAATTTTGTTTATAAAGTCATAACTGCTTCCTTGTGATTCTTCCTCTCGATCTATCTCAGGAGATTAACACTCAGAATATATAATGAATGCTAAAACCTGGTTCACTAATCCTAGGAACCCTCTTATCTATTGATCATCTTTGAAAACCTACCAATGTTTAATGTTATCTAGAACACAAGGCCTATATCACATCTCCACCTTGGATTTTAACTTCAACTCAAGAGGTGGCTTGAAAGTACTGGAAGCCATACTGATTTTTCTGGATTGAAAGTAGTTTTGTTTGCATGTTGATTTTCTTCCCTGTGCTAAGTTGTGATATTAAAATCATAAAAATAAATTTCAATGATCTCCCATACTACATTTTTGTATGACCTCATTCACAGATGTTTGGTGATGTAAATGTTTCTTATCAGAAGTACTACTAGTTCAAAGTCACCAAAAGATATTATGTTTTTCACTCCTATTTTCCTAGATGTTCCTAACCCTAGAATCAATGCCTTTTATTCAACAACATTATTGGTTACATCAAATTCCAATTTAAATGATAAGGAAATGTTTTTACCTACGTCAGTTATTAGGAGCACTCCTCCCCCTCTTCCTTATTTGGAGCATGCTCCATCGAAGAATAATTTCCACAATAAATGTAATTCATGTGGTTGTTCAACCTTAGGAGGAGGTGAATTAGCTTCTGTCATGGCATAGAGGTTTATGGATAGGATATAGTAGCCCATCAACTCTTCTACGGCACAGAGAGGTAATTTTTTGTCTCTCTTAGCATCACTTATGACATACAGGAGTTTAACCTCCCTATATAATGTTTTCTCTTGACTACCAAATATGGGTATTGTTGCATACTATAAATCCATTTCTACTGTTCCGCCTAACTTCCTGGCCTAGAACCTGTAATGAAACATGTCGTAAGAGGTGGGGATATTGACTACCACTATGTCTATAACCAACATTTTGTTAGGTATTTTAGTGAGGGAGACCATCAAAACTTTAATAAGACCAAGTAATTTCATTCTTATAGACTCGAATGACTAAAGGTCATGGTATGGTTTTAATATTTAATCCTAATTCCATCATAACCAACCTAGGAATGATATTATAAGATTCCCCCAATTCCAACATGCAATTATGAAGAATATTCGCATGAAAATTTAGCATAATGTATAAAGGTGGACTATTGTCGTCCTGCTCTTCTACGTGCGGTCCATATTCTACATTGGGATGATATTCCTACATGCCTAAAGTATTTGTTGATGGTCCTAGATATTGCCAACATACACAGGATATCCTTGATGTGAGGTCCCAATTATACCTCACATCATTTGGTGTAGGATCCCCATCCAGAAATATAGTTGCGTTGTTGTTTACTTAAATATTTTCCTTAGCTTAACTAGTTTGCATGAGAGAAAAGTTCACATGTGCTTTTGAATGAGCAAGAGAGTGTGCCTTGTGATATGCTCAATTGTAGATGTATCAAGGTTCTTTCACTGCAAGGTAGAGAAAGTAAGCCTCTAAAATATAAGTAATAGTACTAATATAATGGAGACACAAACACATAAATGAGAAAGAATCATTAAACATCAAGTGAATTAGTTCACATAGATGAAACAATCATTAAATCATCACAACACATTTCCAATAAGTTAAGCACCAAAGTCATCGAAATAGTTCAATCCCTTAATTGAATATGGAATCCAGGATAAATTACAAACATTAAAATAATAGTCTCAAAACATCTATGGTTCATGCATAAACTTTGTTGGCCAAAAGGCTTCACGTATTAAGTAAAATTTCCAAGATGCATAAGTATAATGAACACCACTAGCTCCAATAGTGGAGCATTAGAGCCACTACTTGCTCCGCAAAAGTATTATCTCTATCTCTCTAATTCCTTGTGGAAAAATCCAAGGTTAAAAGTATTTTTCTTAGGAAATGAGGATCATTTTATAACTTTAGGGATGAACTTTCATATCCTCATGACTCTTGAATTTCCAACTTCTAACGACCTTTAGACTTCCATAACCCTTCGACTTCCAGATGAATTTTGGAATTACACATGACTCTTAGAATTACATATTTTGGACTTCTATACATGGCTTTCTTGTCCATATATGACTCTTGGGCTTCTACTTCTTTGTATTAACATTAATTACATCAATACATCATAACATCCACATCATCATGTGATGAGGACATGATAAGACACTATCATTGATGACTTGGAATCGTGGTGACTGATGACATGGAATCTCTTCAATAGGTGACATGGCTACCACTCATGTATTCTCTTTTGCATGCAACTTGTAATTGTTGATTTATTCACCCTCAAAAGGGTATTTCATCACTTTCAGTCTTTTTCATTGCCTTGATCATCAATATTTCAATGTGTTCATCATTCTTGAATGCTTCCTTTTGACTACTCTCTTTTCTCGATCTTTGTCATGCATCCTTGCCAGGTTGTTCTTGAAATACCTTTAATTCCAATCACTCATTGAAATAAAACATTATTTTGAAAAATATACTACCCCAACATATTTCATGATTTTTTTTTTTATGAATTAATAGTGTGCTTGGGAGAAGCAAGGAAAACCTTTGCATGCAAGGGTTCACTTCGAAAGGCTGAAGCGTTGAAGAGATGAAGATTTAGGGCTTCAGGATGCAATCATGTGTTTAAGGGAGAGAGAGGAACTCAAGGGAGGGTGTAGGGCACAAGTATGAGGGATGAAGGAAATGCATTTAGGCTTCCCAAGTGTGTTATGTGCTCAATGGAAAAAATGATGAACCATGGACCACTACCGAAGGACAATGGATGATGCTTTAGGGCATCGGGGTGCACTCATGCGCTCAAGATATTTAGGGAAGGTGTAGGCCACATTGTTGAAGGTTGAAGGGTTTACACTTTGGGGCTTCAAATTGTGCTCATGTGCTCAAGGAAGACATAGTTATTTGACTCAAAAGAGTGTGCTCAAAGGAAGACTTGATTGTTCAGGGCATAGTTAGAAACAAGGAAGAGGAATGATGCTCAAGAGTGCACTATGCTCTTGTAGGGCATAGGGAATACTTCTGAACAATGAATTATTCCCGCTCAAGGCTTAAGAGTGATTTTTTCCACTCCTTTCCTTAATGGGTTCACTGATACAATCATAATTTGTCTACGTATAAAGGATAGAACAATGGGAGAACACAATGAGTTTAGGCATAAAATAATGTGCAGCACATACCAACTCATCAAAAAAATTAGAGAATCTTAAGAAATGATAAATAAACATCAAAGCACCAATTTAAATACACTTGATCCAAAATGGATTTTGGATAGACTCCTAATTATAAGTGTTCCTCACAGAGCAAAATTTAAGTCCAAGGAAGTTCCGGAAATAGCCCCATTGCAGATATTTTTTCCTTTTGAACCTACTGCAACTTGAATGGGCAAAAATGGACTTAGGGTGCAGAAGTTATCGTAGAAGGAAGATGCCCTATTTCTTTGGAAAAAGTGGAAAACTCCCCTAAAAATGGAAAAAAAAAACTTATAAAGGGAAATCTCATCGGAAAAAGGAAAAATGTCAGACGTAAGCGGAGGTGGAAGAATCCCCGATCAGCTGATCTGATCAATCGGGTAGGAGACAGGCCCCCATGCAGTATCGGGACACTAGATTTGGCAATTGTGATCATGCGATATGCGGATCACCGATGATCAAATCGGAAAATCGACAATTGTGATGTATATAACCTTTGGGCCGTATGCAATGCAACATGTGATACAGATCGCGATGTGCAATCTCATCCGTCGGATTGCAAAAGGAATGGATGGCCAGGATTAAATTGGTGACTTAAGATTGCCAGACCCAGCGGATTTCATAGGCGCAATTTATAAAATTTGAAATCCGAAAAAAGGTACTTTTTATGTGTTAACGTTGTTTGGTGTAAAAACTGAAACACAAAGAAAAAGCACCCGAAGCGATAAAACATAGTTGAAGGGGAATTATAAGCCCAATTGCATAGAATTTGAGTTCTATAAAGGCAGATTTTGGGCAGGCCTCAAGTGGTAAACAGTATTGGGCCGGCTCCGATCAATCCCATACAATGGTCAACATGTGGCTGGCAGAGGAGAGAGGAAAACCGCCTTTTCGGGTAGGTAACCTCTGTACTCCTAAGTCACCCGAAATGCATATTGACCACTGGATTGGAGATCACCTAGATCAATGGTGGGGATTGCGATAGTAGCCAAAGGTGGACCCAATATGATATTAGGGCAAGTTTGATAATATTTGAAGTTCGATAGAAGCATTTTAATAGGTTTTTAAGGTATTTCCTGTATAATTGGGATTTTGCCCAATATGCCTACGCGATGCGATATAATGCCTAATGGCAGACCCGATAGGGATTTTAGGGGAGATTGAATGGGATTTCATGTTCGAAATACATGTCCAATAGTGTATTTTGTAGATATTCTCTGTGTAAGGGAATTTTCTTCGTTTTCATGTTTTTTCCTATGAGAAGGCCCTGAAACCTCTATAACCACTCCTGATCATCATGCCATGATACAAGTAAGTGTTTTTATAGGCAATGATGCATTTTGAATCCATAGCACTGTAGAGCTAGACGGCCAGTCTAACTGATAAGGAGTAGAGAAGTCACAGAGCTGCAGAGGGATAATGAATTGCAAAGAAATGGCTAGAATAGTAGAAAAGCCAAAAAGGTACCTCGAGGTAGAGAGCTCAATTAAGAGCAGGAGTTGCAAGGTAGAAGAAAAGAGAGCAAAAATATACTACACACAGTAGCTGAGGGAGTCTCTGGGATCACTTGGAGATCAAGTGAAAAGCCAGAGAGCTAAAGGTTGCAGAAATCCAAAGCTAGAGCTGAAGAAGCCAGAGCTAAAGAGCTAGAGCTAGAGCTAGGTCCAGAGCTAGAGTCAAGAGTCGGAGCCACAAGTCAGAGCTAAGAGCTAGAGCCAGAGCTAGATCCGAGAGCAAGAGCTAAATCCAGGGCTAGAGCTAGAGCCAGAAAGCCAAGAGCTTCGGAGCCAGGGACAAGATGGTGTTCTAAGCCGAGTGAGTTCTATGTAAACCAGTGGAGTTGAGCTTGGAGCTTGTAAAAGAATCCAGACCATAATCCGAGAGAGCCAAGTTGACTAGAGCTCAAGGAGATGAAGCCCAATAGTTTTGGGTGAACTCCATATTAAACTTGTTGTCTTATGTGTGTTTGTTATTTGCTACATTGTGTCTTTGTTATATGTTTTATATCAGTTTAAGAAAATCAATTTACATCACATAACCAGTTAAAACCCAAACACAAGCACACACCATATTTCAAGCATTATTAATTCCAAAATTGATTAATCATAAAGACTTTGGAATATTTAAGCTTTGGAAGTGGGAGAGGTTCTTGTAAGTTAGACAAGAAGCCTAAGTGCCCCATTTTTAGATCAGGTGGTATCATAGCTTGAGATTTATTAACCTCAACTTCAAAAAACATTACATCAGAATGCTTGATTGATAGAGGAAAGATTGCTTATCTGTAAGGTTTTTAAATAGTAAAAGATTGATTGTATGCTTGGTTGCAGTTTGACTATTGTTTGAGTTTGTAGAGGTGAAGGGAAAGCTATTGATAGCTCAGTCCAGGAAGGACAAGAAGGAAGAAGGGCTAAATGCATTCTTCTTATCCCAGAGGAACTCGAGGAAATGCTTGAAGTAGAAGAGGTTTGTTGCAAAAGGTTGCTAAATAAGCTCTTTATTAATCTTGTTTGAAGTTCTTTTGTTCATTAGCATAATGACTACTTCTACAAGTGAGTCCTCAAATTCCTCCTTCTTCATTACAAGACTCTTTAATGAAGATATGAAACAAGACTTGTCCACCATGATGGATATGGTGAGATAAATTTATGAGGATGGAAGGAATAGCAGTATACCTACTGAGTGGTTTAATTCCATGATGGAAGAGAAGCAGTTGCTTTTTGACAAATTGCAGGAAATGGAGAGGCAACTTCATATTGCAAATATGAACATGAAAAGGATGCATGAGTTGGAGACATAGCTCTTTGTTGTCCAACAAGCCTTGGTAAATTATCAACTTGAAGAAGAGGTAAACCATTCTAGTTTGTCTTGAAATTCCTCTAAGAATGCTTATATTGGTTCTTTTGAAAAGCATACTAAAGGCATAGGTTCCAAGCTAATGTCCAAGATGCGCTATGAAGGAAAGGGCTTGGGAAAGCATGCACACAGTATTGTTGAACCAATAATAGTTGGGGAAAGGCCTAAGTGTTTAGGTCTTGGCTATGGATAGTCTTATGGAAAGAGTCCCAAAGCCGCCATGAAGGCCATTGAAATAGCTCCAAGAAGGAGTGGCATTGCGGAGTGTGAAGATTGTATTTGAGAGGAATGCAATGGCTTGGAACATCATTTGCAGGATGCAGGTGTTTAGAAGCATACACTTGAACTAGAGAGTTGTGGAGACTCTAATATCCTTGAGGAGATTGATGGTGTTCCAAAGGGAGCTAGTTCTTCATTTGCTTCACCTCCTCATGAAGGAAATAAAGGTGAAAGAGGCAAGTATAAATCTGGTTCTAAACATCTTCCTTTAGATTGTGAAAAGCATGAAAAATTTCCACATAGATTGCTCCAGGTGGATGTTGGCGGCCACCCAACTATCCCACTTGGACCCCCACAATTTATCTTTCAGTTTTTCAGTTTCCCTACTTGTAGCACAATTTACTATTTTTAGCATTTTTTCGGGTCCTGAAATTCAGAGTCATTTTAAGGCCCTAAATGATGCTTTTTGGGAAATATGGGAGCAACATGGGTGCATGTACCGATGTTTCTCTTCCCAAAGTTGTAGTGCTTGGATAGATCTTTCTAACAAGCTATTGCATGCACCAAACAAAGATCAGTTGCCAAAGTTACGACCCCGGGAAGTTGATGTACCAACTTACCCAAAATGGGGCCCACAATTTGGCGTTTCATCTTCTAGGGTTAGGTTTTGGGATGTTAATGGTTTTCCATTATTTCTCAGTAATAAATAGTCCTTCAAGCCTCATTGTAACATAGTTCAAAGGCATGTAGTCGCTACATCTCTTCTCAGAGATAAGCTATCATCACCCTAGCTGGTTTATTTCCAATTCCGTTTGTAAGCATATTTCAGTATTTTACATTAATGAAATGAAGTATTATTTCCACTACATCTCTGTGTTTATGGTTATCTCTATAATTTGTTGCGTTCTTGTTTAAATCTGGATCAGTGGTATCAAAGCAGTCTGCTTTTTCTCTATTTTCTTTGCATGTCCCCAATGAGGTCAGGATATAAGGAGTTAGGGCTTCAACTTGTAGAAACTTTAGAAGACCAGCCTCGCAAATCCTGACAACCTCCCATGGCAGATGAAAAGAAAGATTAGGGGTTAGGAGATCTTATCAAAATCTTGCCCGAAGAAGCCTTCGAGTGACAAAGGAAAGTGATGATGGATAGCTTTGCGCAGATCCTTCAGTGGCTACCTAGAGGCAATGCATCGACTTCCAACAGCTACTATGGAAATGCCATACCGTTTAAGGTACAAGTTAATTTTGAAATCCCCATATTCAAGGGTCAAATAGATGCAGATGTTGTAGGTAAATGGTTAAATCTACTAGACGGGTATTTTTTTGTTCATGAATTTTCGAGTCGGGAAAAGATTGTTTTCATTCTTCTCAAAGCAGCCCCCCATGTCAAGGACTGGTGGGAAATCTACTACAAGAAGAAGAATGAAAGCATGGGCTCACTACCTTCAGCCACACCCACTTGGGATTCATTTTGGGATGCCATCAAGGAGTAGTACTACCCTGTTAAAAGCTATGAGGACAAATACATAAAGTGGACCACCCTACGGTAGGGAAGGGACCAAGATGTGCCAGAGTTCACAAACATTTTTCATACCCTTCGCACACAGTTGGGTATCAAAGATTCGAAGTTGTATCTAGTACTCAAATACCATGGCTACCTACATAGATTCATCCAGCAAGAGATGGAGTTCCTGAACATCTTCTCGCTTAGCATAGCGTACCGATACACTGTCAAAACTGAGCAAAAGTTAAAACAGAAAAAGCGAGACTTTGGATCTGCAAATCCGAAGGCCAAAAGACAAAGCCAAGGTGGGGTGACCTAAGACAACCCGTTGAAGCCGCAAGAAAAGAAAAACACAAAGAAGCTGAAGAAGGACACAGGAAAGTGGTGTGAGTTCCACAAGAGTCCCACTTATAACGCAAGTGAGTGTTGGACCAAGCAGTCATTGGTGGCTGAGCTAAAGGCTTCAGAATTAGATGCATGTTTCAATCTTGAGTCAAAACCCGACGAGGGCAATGGAAAAGGGAAGCAAACCATTGATGCGGAGCCTAGCATCACTGTTGCCACCACCAAGATCCATAAGAATGAGCCCGAAGATCCAGAGGAGGGGGAAGGTCTTTTCCACTCATAGATGTGGGTGAAGGGTTCGCCTCTACAATTCATTGTCGATAGTGGTAGCCAAAAGAACCTCATTTCAGTAGAGGTTGTGAAGCAATTGAACCTACCAACTACCCCACACCTGTGGCCATACAATATCGGGTGGCTTCATGAAGGATGAGATCTCAAAGTTCACCAATAGTGTCGCGTTCCCTACAACATCAAGCCCTTCACAGACGAGGTATTGTGTGATGTTACACCTTTAGATGTTTATGATGTATTATTAGGCTAGCCATACTTGTGCAGGTGACATGTTGTGTATGAGTCAAGGCCTCATGATGTCATTATTTCTTTGGATAATTCATTATACAGGATACTAGAGGTAGCCCCACTTACCGCACCTCTTTAATCTCTACTAAGAAAGGTAGCAAGCTCATCCCCCAGACTAGAAAATTCATTTTCTATCTGATTCACTCCGACAGTAAGGGGAAGATTGTCATCCAATCCATGACCCCCGCGAAGGGTTCCTCCATGCAGCAGCAGTAGCAAAGGAATACGGTCATGACAGAACACAGGAACAACTTCTCCTCACCCACAGGGGTACCACACAAGCTTCGAGTGGGCAACAAAGTCTGGTTGTATCTACAAAAATAATGCCTTACAAGAGCCAATAAGAAGCTCCAACCACGCCGACATGGTCCTTACACCATTGCTAAGGCTGTGGGAAATAATTCTTCGGAGCCCAACATTCCTCCATTCCTTTGCCTACACCAAGTGTTCAATGTGTACTGCCCTTGACCATGCTTCCTGTAGAGCTATAAAAAGGGTCTCATTCACCTCTAGTTACCTCACAATAATATGTCAATCCAGGAACGTCTGGTTATTTCAAAGAGCATCTCAGTCTGAGGCTTAGCACTTGCCAGCGTAATGCTTGTCGTACAACTGTTTTAAAAGCTAATAGTAAATCAATGCGTATCTACAACTTAACTACTTCAAAAGACTTAAATCACACCAAGCATTGCATCAGCCAAAGGTTCGGTTGAAATAACCCATCCTTTTTATAACTGATGAGAACAGATCTGAGGTCTGGGAGCTAGGTAGCAGATGCTAGGGCTCGCGATAGCCTGGGATCGTCCTTGATGAATATAAATGAAACGGCAAGTAAAGGAAATAGCAATGAAATAGGATAGAACATCAGTCAAGGGTTCAGTAGCAATAACTCGTCCCTTTCATAACTGATGGGGCAGATCAGAGGTCTGGGAGCCCAATAGCGGATGCTGATGCTCACTACAGCCCGAGACTGCCCTTAAGAAACAATAAATTAGCAATTAGGAAATGGAACAGCAATTGAAATGGAACAACAAATAAATGGAATAGCAAATAAATGGAACAATAGTTGAAATAAGCAGTAACCAAGTTCATCATGTTGTGATTCTATTTAATCACTCCAACCAAAAAATCAATCCTTCAGCCTTAAAAGATGTACACATACCATGGGACAACACTACCGATTACAACCTTAGAAACACACAGTGCCTAATCTGCTTCTGCCATTGATCTAAATAAGCACATACGATTGCATCTCACAATGAAAATAGAAACATTCAATGATCATATGAAATCATACTTTTCGAGATTACTGTTATAATGCTAAACACAATCGTAATGAACTCTGTAATGAAGTGACAGTATCCTGTAGAGATTAATCAATACTTTAAGGGATTGGTAACATGACACAGCATCAATATAAAGCTTTGGTTTACAGGAACATGAAACGAGTTAAACATAACAGAGCATATAATATCATATTCGTAAAACAAAACAGATTACCAGATTACGTCTATGAACAAACCACACAGAAACCACGCATAATGGTACAAGAGAAAGTGTCCTCCAGGGCTGGGCCCTTAGCCTCCAGGGGTACACCACTTAAGATTGATCCAGGCTCAAAGATAATAGAGTAACCAAGTCTGTATTAAGGCATGAAATAAAGATCAACAGTTCTGATCTTCCTTAAAAGAAATTACATAAAAAGCCATCTTCTCTAGCCAACAGTGCTATCCCTTATATAAGAAAGATGGCGGAGACATCTAGATATAGAAAATAGATAAAATAACGATCCCTCAAGATCTTAGATCCTGAGGGATTCGCAGATTCGTTGATCCTGCTTTACTTCTTTCCTTTTCTGTTCTGCACTGGTATCTCTGCTCCCTTTCCTGGGTTGATCCATTTTGATCTGTGTTGCTTGCGGTCTCCCGTCAAAGGGACAACAATTATCTCATCCTTATCTTTACCTTTGGAATGGCCACCTTCTGTTTTTCCTCCCTCCTGCACATAGAAATGACAATTATCAGGGTTTCTAATTAATCTCTCAAGTTTCGTTATAAATATTCGTCATTATCTAAGTTTCTAATGCAAAAGGCTTTTAATTTCTAGTGAAAAGATACTAAAATAATCATTGGAACATACCTTCCTGGATACTCCACGTACCCCCTAGCTTACCCTTTTTCATGGCCTCATGAAAACATTGTAGTTGACATGCAAAGCAGTGAGGGAGTAGGCTGGAGATGGAATCTCATGTGGGGGCCTACATCCATGATGCGAAATTAGATGATCAAAGAAATGGCTTGTCTGGCGCTCGGGCATCTCATATAGGGCTTGGTATCCGGGTGCAGGATGCCAAATGATTGGACTCCGGAACCTATATCCTAACTAGGATGGCCCTGCCCTCAAAACAAGTTCGCCATAGAGGGGGAATCGGTTAGCAGCAAGCTTAAAATTCTCATACTTAAATCACTCTCTGAGCTAAATGTTCGGATTAGATACTAGATATCGAAATTTAGTTGCTTCAACGACAGGGTCTTTAATGCCAGAAAAGAATTCAAGCCCCTGTTGAATGATTGCTTCATGCATGGGTCCTAATGCTTCAATCACTCCTGGAGCCCTCATGAGATTTCTATGACTTCTCCATAACTGTTCTGGGTCTCTAGGCTCAGATCTTACCCATAAATCTAATCCGTTTTCTTGTCTCTGAAAAGCATTGTAGGCTTTAAGCCATTTAATTTGATTGACTGCAAATGAAATAAATGCTAGCAATTGAATATCTCCAAAAAAAGGGCCAGGGTTCAGCTCGGTCTCATGTTCTAGTACGAGGTTATGCAAATAAAATTCACGCAATAACGTTTGCACTTTTACCCCATAATGTTTACAGAAATCTATAAAATCATTTACAGTGTTAATTTCTATGGGAGCTCCTACCTTAACAGCCTTTATTTTCAATTGTAATTATATTTCCATTAGAAATAGGGCATAGTTCTTGGTAGGGGATCTACATTCTAGGACATCATTGTATAGAGAACACAAGGTATCCATCTGTTTAATAACCATCTAATCTACGGGTTACCTTGACAACTTTCTCTTGTTCCTTTCGCCATCCTTCAAAAGCTTGGCTTTCAGATAGGTTGACGTTCCTTAGTTGCTGCTGTAATTCTTCATATTTTTCTCGGGGGACTGTTTGCTCCCTGAGTTTTTCGGCTTCTTGCTGGGCCTGCTTCAAATGTTGGTGAAGGGTTCTTGTTTTTGGGTTCTTCTTCCATGTCTTTGTGGAGGCTGGGAACTTTACTTGAACTTTCTTATTGTGCTGCTTCGAGTTCATTACCCTTATTACTCCCGAAGGGGGTGCCTCCATCTGAACCATCTTATCATATTTTTCAATTTTAACATGAACTCCAGCCCACTGTTGTTCCTTTTCAAATGGAACAACAGTCTCCTCTTCTGCTTCAATTGGAACAACAGTTTGTTTTTCAGCTTCATTTGGAACAGCAGTTTGGCTTCTGTCAGGGTTTTGAGTAGTGGAATGGCTTCTGGTCCTCCGCCTTCTGTTCTTAAGGGATCTTATTGGTGTTTTCAGACCTTTTCTTCCTGAAGTCCCTTTCACCCTTTGCCTCTCTTTTAGAACCCTAATCTGTTGGTGAAGCCAGACTATTATGTTTAACAATGTCTGCTTTTCCTTTTGTAATTCCCTTATTTCCATCATCTCTTCAGAAAGAACAGCAGGTTGTTCGCTATGGGTTGGACTGTGGCTAGCTTCCTAATTTTGTCCTTGAGGTGGCTGTTCCGGGGTAAGAACCTTGCTTGGCTCCGTTATTTCTTGGGCTGATTCCTCTTCTGCCTTATTTCCTCTGGACTTTCCTCTGGTGCTTTCTGACTAGGAACAAACTGTTCCTGCTCAGCATTTTCCAATATCTTCTCATTGTGAATGGACAAATTTTCTACTTTTGCTTCTTCTGTATGCAATTCCTCGAGTACGCTTTTCTCCTGTGATTTTTCTATGGCATGGAGGTTAGATGGACTCAGGGGTTGGCTGTATTCGCCCATATTGGCCAAAATGTTAGCCAATTCATCTTCCCCTAACGGGTCTTGTAATGGGCTTCCTCCATGCTGTTCCATTCCTTCTTCCTGCTCAGACTGCTCAACTTCTTTCTTCTCGTCTCCTTCCTCTTCAGTCTACTCATCCTATTCTTCTTCTCTCCCTGCAGATTGCTTTGCCTCCTCTTCTTCTTCTTTTGTTTCTGCCTCTGCAGACTGCTCTTCTCCCTCGACGTCTTCTTCTTCCTCTGTTTCTGCCTCTACAAACTGCTCTTCTCCCTCAACGTCTTCTTCTTCCATTTTTGTTTTTGCAGACTGTTCTTCTTCTTCTTCTTTTGTCTCGGTTTCTGCAGACTGCTCTGTTTCTTCGTTGTTTTCTTCCTCTATCTCTGTCTCTGCAGTCTGCTCTACTTCCTCTTTGCTTTCTCCCTCTGTTTCTGTTTCTGCAGACTGCTCATCTTCAATTTATATTGCTTGGCTCATGCCTTTTTGGGGCTTCTCCAGCCCTCCTTGTAACCCTCTGAGCCTTGCCGATTTTCTACGTTTTTCAGGTTGTTCAGATGTACTCGCATCATGTTTCCACTTTTCGGGTTGTTTTTCAGGTTGCTTTTCAGCTTGCACTTCTGTGCAAGTGTCCTGCTTTCGGTTGTCTGAACATTGGGGTGTGCAATCAGCTCGTTTCGTTTTTTCGGGCATCCAGATGTGGCCGTCCCTTTATTTATAATATCAATTAGTTCTTCCCAGCTGCTCTGCTATTGGGTGAGACTATAATTCACTATCAATCGTATTAATCCTTGGTGGCTAACAATGGATTCTACGTGTTGTGCCCTCTTCATACTTCGTGCGACATCATGCAATAGTGAATTCAATAATGAAGGAAAATTCATAGAACATTTTTGTTTTAAGACAGCTAGGAGTTTAAGATGTCGTGGTCTTACCACGTCCTTTCTGCCTTCACAAGTGATGTAGCTCTGGATGATTTTTTCCAATTCCGCCCATGGCTCTCCTAGTGTTGCTAGTAGCACCCCCTTTCCCCGGATTGTCAACTTCTGGCCCTCGTCCTGAAAGATTTCCAAAATCTTCTGCAGACTTTCCTTCTTTATTGTCCATACTATTCCCATGGCTGGTAGTCCTGTGACTCTTGCTATTATGTCGTGAGTGACTGCTATTCGCCTTCCTCTTACTGTGGAGTATTCTTCTTGTAGGTTCTGTAAAAATTCTTTTGCTACTGTTTCATTAGACTCCTTCAGGCAGTTGAGATAGGTCAACCATCCTGCTCTCTTCAGGATTGTTCCGGCTGCAGCCAAAACAGTTAAGGTCTACGGTTCTCGGCGGACTGACCTTCCTCCCATAGCTTCACTACAAATTCTCAAAGGAACAGCAGCTGTTCGTTGAAATGTAGAGAAGCAGGTGGCATGTTCCTTGTTCAAATTCAAATGCAATGGCGTATGCAATGGGAAAAAACTTTGAATAGTAACTCATGCAGAAGAAAACAAAAATAGCAAGTGATCATACTGTTGAGCCATGCTGTGCTCGAGTACAAAATTTCTCGAATAACGGACTGACACGTGCTCTGGGGAATGATGAGGTTACCTCCCCCCCGCAATGTGATAGGCTGTCCCAGTCGTCAAATAAAGGAGCAGCGTTTGTTCTACCGTGAGGTCTTTATGGAACAACTTATAGAAATATGCCATCATCGCAAAAACAACCTATCACTGAAATTGAGGTAGAAAGTTAGATCGCTTTTAATACGTAAGGGACTGCAGTGATTTGATGGAAGTTCGAGGATAATACATTTGCCATAAATAGTGAGTCTCCCGCGGTCACTATCACTAGCTCCGTAATGATTGGCGATAATAGATAGTCATGCGCTATATGGTTCGGTAATTATATAATTATCACATCATAAGAAACAAGAGGATATAATTTCCTTACCTATTGGTGTAAAAGTACGACTTCAATATCACTAACAGTGCTCTGCTGCCGACAGGTGTCCATAACCTTGGCAGAGTTGTTTATTTCACCCTAGGAACCATAGTCTTTTGTGTATGCCAAGAAGCGTTATATAATGTCAAACTATAGGCCACTATGCAGGCTTGGTGACCAATTAGTCATAATGCCATTCACGAGGAAGGAGTGAATAGTCGGCAGGCCGGCTCGTGGTGAGACCTCCTGTTCCAAGGGTTATTTATTTTGATATACCGTTTGGACCGTTTCCCAGGTGTGGTGGCCCTAGTGGGAATGCCACTTTGCTTCCATCCTAATGATCATGGTAGGCCAGCTTGTAATGAGACTTCCTATCCTGCAATTTGACAATTCTGTTTTTCTTCGTTCTTTTTTCTTTTTTTAATAGAGAGCCTTTTCTTTTTATACACAAAGGGTGGTTCAACACTCTTTAAGAGTAGGAATGGTGGAAGAAGTCATGATATCCCAATAGAAAGGTATAGACCTTTTGCTCTTATTGCCAAATGATAATCAAAGTAGGTAAAAAAAAGAACCATCATGATAGAGATAACCAATCAGAACAGAGTTAGTAGAACAATGGCGACAAAAGATGATAAATAAACGTATCTTTCCCTGCGTCCTTTCGCCAATTCAGGGCAGTTTCTTATAAAGATAACGATTTATGATTTACTGATTTCCGTATGATGTGATTTTGTTTTCATCACAAAAGTGAATAGCTGTATTCCAAAAGACTCGAAAGAACATTAGAAATAAGCGTCCTTAAGAAGGAACAAGTTGTTTCAAATCATATGAGTAGTTCTTTTTCAAGGAAGGGCACAACAATAGCTCACAGATGTTGTTTGTTTGGGGAAAGGAACAGTGGTGCTGTTTCTTTTTGAAAAGGAACAACAAGTGCCGTTCCTTTTGGAAAAGGAACAACAAAAATCAAAAGTGTTGTTCCTTTTGGAAAAGGAATAGCAAAAATGAAAAGTGATGTTCCTTTTGGAAAAGAAACAACAAAAATCAAAAGTGTTGTTCCTTTTGGAAAAGGAACAACAAAAATCAAAAGTGTTGTTCCTTTTGGAAATGGAACAACAAAATAAAGAGTGTTGTTCCTTTTGGAAAAGGAACAACAAAAATCACAAGTGTTGTTCCTTTTGGAAAAGGAACAGCAAAAATCACAAGTGCTGTTCCTTTTGGAAAAGGAACAACAAAATCAAAATATGCTGCAAAAATATGTACAAGAATAATTCAAGCCATTATATACAAATTGTGGAGAAAAGTAAACTTCTTAGTGAGTTACAGGTGGAGGAGACTTGTCTTCCTCCCGTAGGATCTCCATATCTGAATCTTGGCGTAGTTGTTGGCAGAAGGACTCGCGAGTAAGTGGTTTGCGATAAAGACAGACTCAATGGCCATTTGCCTTAAAGGTATACCCAGAACCATCAATAGTAATTAGTGTAAGGGTACCATTGTCATGTACTTTCTGAATTTCATATGGTTCCAGCCAACGAGTCTGGAGTTTCCCAGGAAAGTCCTGAAATCTAGAGTCATATAAAAGAGCCCAGTCTCCTTCATGGAAGACTCTAGTTTTAATAAGAACATCATGCCATTTAGCTCTCTGCTGCTGTATGAGGGAAGTATGTTGAAGTGCAGAGAGCCTAATTTCATCCAGCTCATTAATCTGTTGTAATCGATTAGTTTGTGCCTCGGTTAAGTCCAAACCAACTTCTTGTGTTGTTTGTAATGTCTGGATTTCAAATTCTATAGGAAAGATAGGTTGTTTTCCGAACATTAGCTGGTAAGGTTAGTGACCAGTGGTGCTTCTCCATGTTGTTCTATAAGCCCACAGTGCTTCTGGTAGTCTGGCTGCCCAATCACGTCTATGTGATGCAACTGTTTTTGTTAGAATCGTTTCTATTATCTTGTTGCTACTTTCTACTTGCCCATTTGCCTGTGGGTGATATGGGGTTGTAATTTTATGCTGAACATGATAATTATTAAGTGTTGCCACTATTTTGTTCCCAACAAACCGTGGCCCTCGATCTGTGATTATCTCTCTAGAGAGGCCATAGTGCACAAATAGATGAAGCAGGAACTGTATAATAGATTCTTTTGTGGCTCTGGACAAGGCTTTTGCTTCAACCCACTTGGTGACATATTCTGTTGCCACCAAAATGTATGTTTTTTGGTTTGATGGTGGGTTGATTGGTCCCACAAAATCAAGAGCGCAACGCTCAAATGGTTCAATGACTAACTGTGGGTTCAAAGGCATCTCATCCAAGTGACTAGGGCGTCCCGCTCTCTGGCAACTGTCACATGCTTGGACAAATATTTTTGCATCTTTAAAAATTGTGGGCCAATAATACCCTGTGTGTAATACTTTATGTGTAGTCCTTCGATCAGCGAAATGTCCACCACATGGTTGGTCATGTCATGCTTTCAATATATCGAAAATTTCATCTTGTCAAACGCATCTCCTGATTTGCATGTCTGCCCCTGTGTGAAACAAATAGCCCCCAATCCAAGAAAATTTGGTACTTCGCTGGACAATCTGTTTTCGCTCATTAGGGGTTAAATGCTTTGGTAACTTACCTACTGCTAGATAATTGGCGACATCAGCATACCAGGGTGTTTGAACAGCTACAACAAAGAGATGCTCATCTGGAAACTGATCTTCAACTACTGGTGCATCGACTGGTTTTCACATTCTTGAGAGGAAATCAGCCACTGGGTTTTCTTTCCCGGGTCGATCCTTGATTGTAATGTGAAATTCCTGCAATAAAATCAACCATCTAGTTATTCTGCCATTTGTGACAGGCTTGTTTGCTAAATATTTTATAGCAGAATGATCTGTGTACAAGATAACAGGATATCGAGTGATATAATGTCTGAATTTATTGATAGCATGTATAACAGCTAGAAATTCTTTTTCAGTGACAGTATAATTTAATTCAGCAGGGGATAAATTTTTGTTAATGTAATAAATTGCATATGGTTTTCTATCCTCCTCCTGTCCAAGGACCGCTCCAATGGTTGTATCTGAGGCATCAGATGATATGTGGAATGGCAAATCCCAATTTGGTCCCCGGAGGACTGGGGCTGTAGATACGAGCTTTTTCAGATCGTTGAAAGCACGTTCACATTTTTCTGTCCAAAGGAAATCAATATTACTAGTTAGTGCATACAATGGTGCAACAATATGTGAATAATGTTCTATAAATCCTCTGTAATAACCAAAGAATCCAAGAAAGCTACGTACCTCTGTTTGAGTAGTAGGAGTAGGAATAAGCAAAAATATTTGGATTTTGGCTGGGTCTACCTGAATGCCAGCTGCTGAAATATAGTTTCCTAAAATAAGTCCTTCCATCATCATCATGTAGCATTTTTCATGGCTCAAACAAAGCCTGGTAGCTATGCAACGTTGTAGGAATTTTTCTAATGTCTCCAATGCTGGATCAAACTCATCTCTGTATAGGGTAAAATCATCCATATATACTTCTAGTCCTTCATTTATTAGATCTACAAAAATGCTAAGGATAGCCCTTTGGAATGTGGCAGGGACATTACATAAACCAAAAGGTAAAACTCGATAGGCGAATGTTCCCCAAGGACAAGTAAAAGTAGTTTTGTCCTGATATTCAAGGGCAATCTGTATTTGGTTATACCCACTGAAGCCATCGAGAAAAGAAAAGAATTTCTTCCCTGCCAAAGTGTCCAATACTTGATCGATGAATGGGAGAGGAAAGTGATCTTTCTGCATTGCCTTATTTAGCTCCCTGTAGTCTACGCAGATTCTCCATTTCCCATTCTTTTTTGGTACCACCACAAGCAGGGAGACCCATTTACTATCAGAGATAGGGTGGATGAAGTTAACATTTAAAAGTTTTTGAAGCTCAGCTTTTACTACTTCTTTTAGATGAGGATTTAATCTTCTCTGAGGCTGTCTAATAGGTCTTGCATCATTTTCTATGTAGATGTGATGTGTACACAATTGAGGATCAATTCCTTTCATATCAGGGTAATCCCATGCAAATTCTTATTTATATTTTCTTAAGATATGGATGAGTTTTGCTTCTTGTTCAGGTGTAAGGTCGACGTTAATGTTTAAGGTCTTTCCAGGTTCAATTTCCACAATTTTACTATGTGCAACTGAAGTGACAAGAATTTCGTGATCATGTGCATCTTTCAGAGGTTCCTCTTCTACTTCGCTATCAAATGCTGCTTTTATCATATGACACTGGGTATGAGATGTGAGTTCAGTTTGACTAATAAAATTGGTGATGGCATCCTCTTCTGTTTGGTCTTTGAACTCTAGAGCTTCTTGTATAGTTAGTGGAGATCTAATGTTGTCAGTAAGATATGATACAGGGTGCCTATTAGTTTTAACTATTGTGATGCTTGCCTGCACTGGGGGATATAGTACTAAGTTCTTGATATCCGCCCCCTTGGTTATGATCATGTTCCCTTGCCGATAGCCGATATAGGCATCAGTGGTAGCGAGCCAAGGTCTTCCTGAGATCAATGGGTGTCCATCAAGTCGGGTTTTAGGGTTTATTATCAAAAAATCAGTTGGGTATTCCCAGGAGTCAATTGAGACCATGACATCATGTAGTATGCCTTCCGGCCTAACCACAGACTGATCAACCAATTCTAGCAGAGTTGAAGTGGGTTATGCAGATGTAATACCTAACTTTTGGCAAGTAGCAGTTGTCAATATATTTATTGCAGCTCCAAGACCAACTAAGGCATTGGTTAAGGTTTGACCATAAATTTGAACAGTTACTATCGAGTTTCCTGGGTCTTCATACTTAATAGGTGTTTCCTTTCCTGATAATAAGTCAGATAAGGTACCGACTACTTGAACTCTTGGATTATCTATTATATTCCTTCTTGGTCTTTTTATGCACAACTCCTTAATAGTTTTTGCGTATATCGGATGTCTTGAATGGCCTGAAGGAATGGAATTTTTATGTACAAGTTTTGTAATTCTCCCAGAATGTCGAAATTAGGTTGTTGTATGGGTCGAGGTATAACTAAACGTTCTGGGAATGGAGGAGAGGATGTAGTTGCTTGATTCTTAATTTGTTGTCTATTTACATCCTCTTCTTGTGACAGATGTTCTCTAGGTAACTGATCTTCAATATTAACTATTTTATTTCCCTCTGTTTGGATAATACGCCCAGATCTTAGGTGAAGATCATTGCACTCCCTCAAATCGGGTCCTTCTTCTGGTGTTTCTAAAATTCGGAGTGCTTGGACTGGTCTATTATTTGGATTGGGATTGGGCTGGGTTGGGAGTTGGGGCCTCAGATTAGGTTGGGGGTTTTGCGTAAAGCTGGCAGTGTAGGTTGAGGGAACGGAATATTTCCTACTGGCTACTGTGTTGGTCTCTGCCAGTTAGTCTGCCAGACTGAACCTTGTGAAGTGGGGGGAGTCCATTGTGGTGGGTATGGGTTGTTTTTCCAGTATGGTGGGGGATAAGGAGGATTTGAACAACCAGATTGGATTATCTGATTTAGCCATGGGTTTGCAGAGGGATACGACTCTGATGACTAGTTTGGAAATGGGGGCTGAAACTGACTTTTCCATGTATTATAATGTTGAGTATTGTACTGCGAATACTGAAAAGAAGAAGCTGGGTCTGAAAACATACCATTTTGTCGCGGCTACCACTGACGACGTTGGTTGAGTAGATATATTGCCTCTAGTTCTTCTTCTGCTTCCTTATATACCGCTTTTAGTCCCGATAATGAGGGACAACTTTCTATAGAGTGATCCTTTGTACAGATAGCGAATGTCTGAATTGTATCTAGTGGACACTCCTTATGGCTATGCTTCTTCCTGCATCTGGGGCAGAGGATTGCCAAATTCTGTTCTGCCTCCATTTGTTTCTGCTTAGCCTGCAAAACGTCCAATTGTGTAGTCAGTGTTCCTAGTATATCAGTTTTAAAATTTTCAAATAAATTTCCAATTTCCACACGCGTTACTCCTTCTGATGAAATTTTGTTTTCTCTTGCGAACCGATCATGTTCTGCTGGTTTGATTCATGTACTGCCTCTCGAACTCCTAATACATAGATCAATTATGTCAGCAAAACTTTCCTGATAAATATCCCCTTTTCCCATAATGTTTAATGTTTCAATCCATTGTTCTTTCATGCCCCTTATTAATGTTGTTTTCAACACGTTATCAGGCAAAGGCAGCGATGCATAGGGAGATCTTTGCAGATTATACTGGAAACGTTCCACATATTCTTCTAATGTTTCGTTTGGTCTAGCTATCATCTGAAATATTTCATCTTTTAGTTCTCTAGACCTGCAGTAGTCTTGGTATTTTTTTAAAAAGGATTCTTTCATTTGTTCCCAGTTATTTATAACCCCACCACCTAGTCCCATAAACCATCTTAAAGCACCCCCCTTCAGAGTGGATGGGAACAATTTTAGTTTCTGGGGGCTAGTGGTGTAATCATATACCCTGCATAGTACATCGAATTCAAATAAAAATGCATCCAGGTCCTCTGATGTAAGTCCATGAATTGTAGGGATGTGTTGAAGGGGGATTTCTTTCATAAGGGCATTTGCTGCGGAATCCACTATCGAGTATTGTAATGTAGAAGTTTGGGTGTTTGGCGGATTTTGAGCCATCGGGTCAAATATATGCCAAGAACCTTTCGGAATATCTAAGAGGGTATTTCTTGGTTGAGGAGGAATGTCTTTAACGGGAACAATTTTAATAGCACTTCCTCTATCTGGGATTTCTACCTGAGGGGATTGGGTTTCTTCAATAATAATTTTTACCGCACTCCCTTTGTCTGGGTTGTTCAATGGCTGAGTTATCCTAGGAGGAGATCTTGGCTCCCTAGTTTCCCCTATTTCCCCTTCTCCTTCACAAAGATTACTGATATTCCCTTCCTGGAGACGTTCTGGAATGGGATTTTAAATTTCTTGAAAGTCCTGTTCGTCAGTTTGACTATGCACCTCAGCAAAGGCTACAGATGGTGAACCTGTGGCCTGAAGGGAACTAGTAGGTTGTTTGGAAGTAACTTTCCTGGGTCCTACTAAAGGCTGAGATTCGAATTTCTTATAGATTTCATCTATGAATGTTGATCAACCAAGGTTCACCGGCCCCTTAGCTTTTTCTGGCTTTGGTAAAGGTTTGGGATTTTTCTCCGGCTTTTTCTGCTTAGTCATGCAGTCAATTTACTACTAAATCTTTAAGCAGATAGCAACAAATCTGCAGGGAAGTGGGCAAAGGAGCAGGGCTTTTACATGCTCTGCATGTAGGTTCTTACCTTCCATTTTCAAAACCCAATTCTTCCCTAGCAGGTTCGTACACTACCCTGAAAAAGACAAATGGCTACACCCTTTCCCCAGCAATTGCGCCAAAATGTAGAGCTATAAAAAGGGTCTCTTTCACCTCTAGTTACCTCACATTAATATGTCAATCTGGGAACGTTTGGTTATTTCAAAGAGTGTCTTAGTCTGAGGCTTAGCACTTGTCAGAGTAATGCTTGTAGTACAACTGGTTTAAAAGCTAATAGTAAATCAATGCGTATCTACAACTTAACTACTTCAAAAGACTTAAATCACACCAAGCATTGCCTCATCCAAAGGTTCGGTAGCAATAACCCATCCTTTCTATAACTGATGATAACAGATCTGAGGTTTGGGAGCTAGGTAGAAAATGCTAGGGCTCACGACAGCCTGGGATCGTCCTTGATGAATATAAATGAAATGGCAAGTAAAGGAAATAGCAATGAAATAGGACAGCACATCAGTCAAGGGTTCAGTAGCAATAACTCGTCCCTTTCATAGCTCATGGGGGTAGATCAGAGGTTTGGGAGCCCAATAGTGGATGCTAATGCTCACTACAGCCCGAGACTGCCCTTAAGAAACAACAAATTAGCAATCAGGAAATGGAACAGCAATTGAAATGGAACAACAAATAAATGGAACAACAAATAAATGGAACAATAGTTGAAATAAGCAGTAACCAAGTTCATCAAGCTGTGGTTCTATTTAATCACTCCAATAAAAACATCAATCCTTCAGTCTTAAAAGATGTACACATACCATGGGACAACACTACCGATTACAACCTTAGAAACACACCGTGCCTAATCTGCTTCTGCCATTGATCTAAATAAGTGCATACGATTGCATCTCACAATGAAAATAGAAACATTCAATGATCGTATGAAATCAGACTTTTCGAGACTGCTGTTATAATGCTAAACACAATCGTAATGAACTCTGTAATGAAGTGACAGTATCATGTAGAGATTAATCAATACTTTAAGGGATTGGTAACATGACACAGCATCAATATAAAGCTTTAGTTTACAGGAACATGAAACGAGTTAAACATAACAAAGCATATAATATCATATTCGTAAAACACAACAGATTACCACATTACGTCTATGAACAAACCACACAGAAATCATGTGTAATGGTACAAGAGCAAGTGTCCTCTAGGGCCGGGCCCTTAGTCTCCACGGGTACACCGCTTAAGATTGATCCAGGCTCAAAGATAAAAGAGTAACCAAGTCGGTATTAAGGCATGAAATAAAATTACAGGAACTCAAGCATTCAGTAGAACATAAAGATCACAGTTCTGATCTTCCTTAAAAGAAATTACATAAAAAGCCATCTTCTCTAGCCAACAATGCTATCCCTTATATAAGAAAGATGGCGGAGACATCTAGATACAGAAAATAGATAAAATAGCAATCCCTCAGGATCGTAGATCTTGAGGGATTCGCAGATTCGTTGATCCTACGTTACTTCTTTCCTTTTCTGTTCCGCGCTGGTATCTCCGCTCCCTTTCCTGGGTTGATCCATTTTGATCTGTGTTGCTTACGGTCTCCCGTCAAAGGGACAGCAGTTATCTCATCCTTATCTTTACCTTTGGAATCGCCACCTTCCGTTTTTCCTCCCTCTTGCACATAGAAATGACAATTATCAGGGTTTCTCATTAATCTCTCGTGTTTCGTTATAAATCTTCATCATTATCTAAGTTTTTAATGCAAAAGGCTTTTATGTTTTTGTGAAAAGATACTAAAATAATCATTGGAACATACCTTCCTTGATACTCCACACTTCCCACCATTACTGGACACATCCGAGAAGGTAGAACAACTCACTAGGGACCATGTTTAGTTGATGGAGGAAATCAACGTGATGGGGACCATTGCTTCCTAAGGGGGAGGAATGATCCAGGTGGATGTTGGTGGCCACCCATGTATCCCACTTGGACCCCCACAACTGTCTCTTTTAGTTTTTAAGTTTCCGTAATTGTGGCACTATTTACTATTTTTAGCCGTTTTTTGGGTTCTGAACTTCGAGAGCCGTTTTGAGGCCCTAAACGACATTTTTTGGGAAATCTGGGAGCAAGATGTGTCCATGGACAAATGTTTCTCTTCCCAAAGTTGTAGTGATCATATAGATCTTTCTAACAAGATATTGCATGTGTCACACAAAGATCGAGTGCCAAAGTTATGACCCCGGGAAGTTGATGTACCAACTTACCAAAAATGGGGCCCACAATTTGGCGTTTCATCTTCTAGGGTTAGGTTTTGGGATGTTAAGGGTTTTGCATTGTTTCTCAGCAATAAATAGGCCTTCGAGCTTCATTGTAGCATAGTTCAGAGGCATGTAGCCACCACATCTCTTCTCAGGGATAAGCTACCATCAACCTAGCTGGTTTATTTTCAATTCTGTTTGTAAGCATATTTTAGTATTTTACATTAATGAAATGAAGCATTATTTCCATTGCATCTCTGTGTTTATGGTTATCTCTGTAATTTGTTGCATTCCTATTTAAATCTGGATCATAGATATGGGAAAAGAGTTGCATGTTCCTTTTGTGGTTTGGATAGCGATAATGTTTCTAGATGTTGGAAGAGAATGGCCACATACAAGAAACTTTTGAAGGAAAGGGAAGAAGAAGCCAAAGGTCCATTGGACAAGGAAAATCATTTTGTCAAGAGGATGCACATGCAGTGCACTTATTTCCATAAGCAAGGGCATCTTGTTGAAAGGTGTTGGACTCTGAATCCAGCAATGCTTCCAAAAAAGTTGAAGAAAGTGGAAAGGGAAGATGGCAGAAATGGAAATGAAGATTCCATGGATGATGTGTCTCAAGAGGATTCACATGATGATGTTGATGTCCAGATAAATGTAGTACCTTTGAAAGGGATTGGTAAGAAATGGTTAGAGTTCTTATCTGATTAAGATTGCATGTCTACTGATGCATCTATTTTCATTTCTTGTTGCAACATTATATTTCATTTCAGCTTCGAAAGTATAGTGTGCTTAAGTGAAAGTTGAAGGATGAAAAGCATGCATAAGCTTGAGGTGCATGAACACAGGGATGCTGATGATTTCCTTGTTTTTGAACATGTATGTGTAATTAACTTACAGGGTTGATTGCTTTGACATGCATGTGATACCATGTCGACTTGGGAGAAGTTAACTTGGTCTCAAAATCGAGATAATGATGAAGTGCTTCATCTTTTCAAAAAGAGTCCTAATGGTCCTTTTCTACATGCTTGACTTGAGGGGTCATTTATTTTAAAGGCATGTTTTGTGGCCTTGGTATGTAGCCCATAATTTTTATGCAAATGTAAGACATGGAAGTGTTCACAAGATGTGGAATATATTTCTTTTGTTGAAGTAGGAGTTTAGGCCATCTAGTTGTTCTCTGTGTTTATGTTGTTGTTAACAGTTGTTGTTGACAGCTTTTCAAATAAGTGCAAATGAAAGTTTTTTGGAGGAGACGTACTTCACATTTGTTTGAGTCACCTTGGATCAATGATCAAGGTATAAAAGTTCAAACTACCTTCTATGACCGTTTCAGTAGAAGTTCTGCATGAAGGCAAGAAGGAAGACAGTTCTTCCTAGGAGAACCAGCACATCGAGAAAGGAAAGTGGTCAGAGACTTTGGTTCAGAGCATAGAAAATTTTAGGGCGAATATTCGCCCTTTGGAGAAATTAAGGGGTTTTAAATTTCTAGTGGGCGAATATTTTGTATCATAGTACATTTTTACAAATCACCTCAAATAGCCCACCTTATTTTAAGCGAGAGGGTAAAAAGGTAAATTTAGCCCTCGAAATTAGGAGTTACAACCTTCCATTCGCCCATTTTCAAGAATAGGTTTTATTTAAGGAATCTATGGGCCAAATACCATATTTATAAAAGAGGTATGGTAAATTAATAAAAATATAAATAAATGAGAAGGTATGGTAAATAAATAAAACATTTTTTATATTTACTCCATAAGTCACCTTATATACATGTAAGGGTGTAAACAAATAAAAATATAAGTAAGGTGGAGGTATGGTAAATAAATAAAAATATAAATAAACTAGACATATGGTAAATAAATAAAACGTCTTTCTATATTTAGTCCATAACCCTCGTTCTATTTATGAAGGCTTAAGAAAGAGGCTTTATTTAAGTGAATCCTATGGGCCAAATACCATATTTCTAAAAGAGGTATGGTAAATTAATAAAAATATAAATAAACGAGAGGTATGGTAAAGAAATTAAACATTTTTTTATATTTACTCCATAAGTCACCTTATATTTACGAACACTCAAAAAATGCATTATATTTAGGTGAAACCTATGGGCAAAATACTATGGGACAAATACCATGGACTAGATTGTTATTAATACCATGCAACAAAACATTATTAACCCTAATATTAGTATTAATAAAAATAAAAATGGCACATGGTATTGACCCATGGTATTCACCTGGAATGTAGCCTATTTAAATGGGAGAATTAAACCAACATAGATCCATGTTTACTCTGGATCTATTAACCCCCGAGAGGTATCAAATATCGTGATATGGAAACTAGCATAGAGTGAAAAAATATTTGATCCCTCTCGGGGCTTGGTGGATCAAGATTAAAAATGGATGTTGTAATTTAATGTATGTTAAACATTTTAGCTTGGTTAAAATAAAAATAAAATAAAAATCAACTATTAATTTTATTAATTTTAATAAACTACTAATAGTAATTTTAAGCCCAGGTTTATGATAACCATGGTAAATACCAAGATCTTACAAGATTTCATAAATGAGTAAAATTTCGCCATGCCTAGTGAGAGATTCACCAAAAATTATATATACATATTATATTATTTGATAAAATCTCCTTCCATTTTTCCTATATACCATGGAGATTCGCCCATTTATTATACTTATAAATTTAGGGGGGGTTCTTAAAATTTTCCCTGGTTCAGAGGCACTATACAAGGCAAGTACATGGAGGCTGAAAGAAGAGGGTGCTATTACTCTCATTTACTGTTTAGATCAATATGTCATTCTTTTGGAGACCAAAAGTTTTTTAGTGGGAAGGCGTGATCCAAAATGGATTTTGGATAGACTCGTAAGTGTATGTGTTCCTCACAGAGGAAAATGAAAGTCCAAGGAAGTTCCTAGAAATAGACCCATTGCAGAGATATTTTCCTTCTGAATCTACTGCAACTTTAATGGGAAAAAATGGACTTAGGGTGCAGAAGTTATCGCAGAAAGAAGATGCCTTGTTTCTTTGGAAAAAGAGGAAAAATCCCCTAAAAATGGAAAAAAGACCTTATAAAGGGCAATTGCATTGGAAAGAGGAAAAATACTAGACTTAAGTGGAGGTGGAGGAAATCCTGATTGGCCGATCCAATTAATCGGGTCGGAGACACGCCTGCATGTGATATCAAGACCCTAGATTTGGCGATTGCGATCATACAATGCGTCGATCATCGATGATTGGATCGGCAAATCGACATCGGTTATGTACAGAACCCCTAGGTTGTATGCAATGCGACATGTGATAGCGATCGTAAATTGCAATCTCAGCCATTGGATCATGAAAGGAATGGACGAACATGATTAAATCGACGACTTGCAATTGCTGGACCTGACAGATTTCATAAGTGCAATCTATAAAATTTGAAATCCAGAAAAAGGGATTTTTTGTGTATTGACGTTTTTCGGTTAAAAACCGAAATACAAAGAAAAAATGCTTGTAGCGATAAAACAGACCCGAAGGGGAATTATAAGCCCAATTGCATAGAATTTTAGTTTCGTAAAGGTGGATTTTGGGCAGGCCTCAAGCAGTAAATGGTATTGGGCTAGCTCCACCCAATCCCATACAATGTTTGACACGCGGCTGGTGGAGGAGAGAAGAAAACTACCTTTTTGAGCAGGTAACCTTCGTATTCCTAAGCCGCTCGAAATTCATATTGATCGTTGGATCAGAGATCACCCAGATAAATGGTAGGGATTGCCACAATAGCCAAAGGAAGACCCAATGCAATATTAGGTCAATTTTGATAATATTTGAAGTCCGATAGAAGCATTTTAACGAGTTTTTCATGTATTTCCCATATAATTGGGAATTTTTCCAATATTCCTGTGTGATGCGACATAACACCTAAAGGCGGACCTGATAGGGATTTTAGTGGTGTTTGAATGGGATTTCACATCTAAAATACACGTTCGATAGTGTATTTTGCAGACATTCTCTGTTTAAGGGAATTTTCTCCGTTTCCGGGTTTTTGCCTATGAGAAGGCCCCGAAACCTCTTTAACCACTCTTGATCATCATGCCATGCTACAAGCAAGCATTTTTACAGGTAATGATGCATTTTGAAGCCACAACGCCACAGAGCTAGGTGGCTAGTCTAATTGACAGGAAGCAGAGAAGCCACAAAGTCACAGAGGGATAATGAGTTGCAGAGAAATGGTTGGGGTAGCCAAAAATCTGGAAGGGCACCTCAAACAGGCCAGAGAGCTCAACTAAGAGTAGGAGTTGCATGGTAGAAGTAGAGAGAGCGAAAAGCTATTGTGCAGAGTAGCCGAGGGAGTCTTTGGGGTCACTTAGAGATCAAGTGAAAAGCTAGAGAGATGAAGGTTGCAGAAAGCCAAAGCTAGAGCCAAAGAAGCCAGAGCCAAAGAGCCAGAGCCAAAGCTAGAGCCAGAGCTAGAGCCAAAGCCAGAGCTAAGAGCCAGAGCCATGAGTCAGAGCTAGGAGCCAGAGCTAGGAGCCAGAGCCAGAGTGAGAGCCAGAGTAAGAGCTAGAGCAAGAGCTAGAGCCAGGAAGCCGAGAGCTTCAGAGCCAGGGAGAAGATGGTGTTCTAAGCCCACTGAGCTTTGTGCAAACTAGTGGATTTGAGCGTGGAGCTTGTAAAAGAACTCAAACCATAATCCAAGAGAGCCTAATTCAGTTGACTAGAGCTCAAGGAGATGTAGCCCAACATTTTTGGGTGAACTCCATATTAAACTTGTTGTGTTTTTGTTATTTGCTACATTGTTTGACTGTTATATGTTTTATATCAGTTTAAGAAAATCAATTTACAACAAATAACCAGTTAAAAACCAACCACAAGCATACACTATATTTCAAGCATTATTAATTCCGCAATTGGTTAATCATAAAGACTTGGGATTATTTAGGCTTTGGAAGTGGGAGAGGTTCTTGTAAGTTAGACAAGAAGCATAAGTGCCACATTTTCAGATCAACACTCCCTAAGTACAATAGACAAAGTGTGTGCGATTGTGACCAAATGTGTTTTTTTGCAACAAACAAAGGTATTGGGATCATGAAATGTATTGGATATATTCTAAACAATGCCATGACACATAAGTATGATCAAGAAAATTTGAAACATATAGAATGACTTGAAACGACAGTTGATGACCATGGGGCACTTGATGTGATAGTCAGGTAGGATCCAAAACTTGAATGTAGTGAAATTTTGGAGGGTGTTGTAGCAATGACAACACTTGGTGACACATTGGGCAAACATTAGCTTCTCTACCTAGGAGTAAAATTTTAGTTTAAGGTTCATCCCTTCAACAAGTATTGATTCACCAATTAGATTTCCTTAACTTCCCCCTTTTAACCCATTTTATATACATAGAACCTCACTTGCTTTCCCTTGGTTCAATCGTGAAAAAAGATATGCCATATAATAGTTGTTTTAATCTAGGAAAGGGTAATATGCACTTTGACTTTAGGATATTTAGAGTAAGAGTTTCATCTTTGGTGTTTCTCCACTTCCAACAGGCCTAGACAGCACCCCATTGGAGTCACTTCTAAAAGAAAAATGTTTCTTCACTACTAGTAGGCATAGATAGCACCCCGAAGAAGTCACTTGCTTCACCTACATGCACAAGAAACTTTTCTCTTATTTCACCCTTTATTTATTTATTTAGTAGGACTATGCTTGGGCACCTATTATTTTTAAATGGCTGAAGAGGGATCCTAATTTATGGAGAGAAGACAAGGTTGCCACTTCAGAGAAGTATTTATATAAATTTTTATGTTGTTTTTCTACTAGATTGGATAAGCACGTAACACACCAAGTAGATTTACACCAAGTTGCTGTGTTTGGATACTAGAATAGGTGCAGATGTAATAGGTTCCCTCAAGGTTTTCTTTTTGGATGTATCGTATTTTCCATTTGGACTTAGCTCAACCTATGGCATCTTCCCAAATAAAGAAGAAATATAAATAGCTACCCAATCGTTGTGGTTGTCACATTTCTTCTTTTATTCCACCACAAAGTCCTAAGCCATGCATTTTTCACAGAAGGCATTATTTATGTACAATGGCCAAATCACAAAACAAGACATAACACAACTTTTACACGACACACATATGAATAATAGAGATGAAAAATAAAATAAATGAAAGGAAATACTATACATGAAATACAAATTAGAGTTTCTATTGGAAATAATGTTTCAAATCTCGGTCATTCAAGGGAAGAGGGCTAGTCTTCCCATCTAAGGATCACAACTTGAAAGTATTGTGACCAATCTTTTATTTGATGGTGAAAGGTCCAATTATGTGGATTTTCTTGATTATGTGGATAAGGTTTTTTTTTTTGATTTAGCTAAACCATTCCTTCCAGGAAATAGTAAGATTCATGCTTTAACACAAAACCATTTTCTAATGCAAATTCATAAAATTTCAATGAAGAAAAATAATTCACATTATTAAAGACAAGATATGTTTGAAAGCCAAACCTAGTTATAGTGTTGTTCTTCAAGAAGTGGATGACTTCTTGGTTGTGAATTTTTCTTAAAGGAACTACTTCTTTCACCGAGGAAAATAATTTGTCGTTGTTAGAATGTATCAGTCTTTTTAAGACGAATGTGAACATATTTCTCCGATAACATCTAGTATCCACCGTTGGAATGGTTCCTCGAATGCCACTAGTCACAGTGGTGTGGCTAACTTATTATCTTGACTGACACATCTATGAAAATCTATGCACTTGTAAGCATAAGAATGAGAATCTTTGAATAAAGTGGGTCAATAATAACCATCGCCAATTACTTTATTTGTAGTTGTATCACCCGCATGGTGACCACCTGTCGATCCATTTGCTATATCTCTTAGTACCTTATTTGTGTCTTGAGGCTCAAGGCATATTATAAAGACACCATTGTGGTGCTCGCTAAAAATCACTCCATGAACGAACTGTTAGGATAGATATTTAAGGTGGATTTCCCTCTTCTTCATTTTTTGTAAATATGAGGTCAAGGTGTCGTGCTGTAAGAATTGTCGTATGCCCGAATACCATGGCACTATAGATTTGGTTTGGGGAACTTGTTCGACACTGTACATCTCTATTTCCTACTCCCAACTTGAAAGAACCTTCTCAATAGCATCTCTCACTTTGGTTGTAAGTTGTTAAAGGCCATGACTTTAAATGGTATGAATTGGTGAAATCTCCATATCATGTTCTTGTAAGGAAGTCATTTATTTTTCCTTCTTCTCACCCAGCTCTTATTGGATGAAGAGATTTTTGACTATTGGATGAGGCAAAAATATGATCATGTGAGATTTAAGGAGATAGGGCCTGAAATATTTTACTACCTTATACACAACATAAGCTTTTTCAGTGATGGAAGGATATTTTAGCTCCAACACCTGTAAGCCAAAACTCATGAAAGAAATGGGTCGTTTTTTCCCTTCAATATCCTTTTGATTCAGTATGACTGCAATAAATGAATCTAAATGTAATCACCCTCCTCCTATATCAACCCAAGTAACCGACCAATCGAGGTAAACATGTGACAAGAAGTTACTGTGATATGATTTGACTCCCTATGTGTTACTTAAAGAAGTGGAATCAATGGAAACACATCACATATACCATCCACGCTAGCAACAAAACTCCTAGGATCCATCCCAACCACTTAGGTAACCAACCCCAACGTCCCAATGTGTTTTTAGATCGTTAAACCCCTGGACACTCCCTTGATATGGAAAAGCATGCATCTAGGAGGATTGAGAAACTCCCACAACATGGTATGCATACGTTTGGGGACTTTTTCCCTTAGACCTACACTTGTGACTCGGGGATTTATGCCACTTTATTAGGTCCAGAGCCTAGGTCACTGCCCAGAACTCAATGACACCTTCAGAGATGAATTTACACAATAGAACAATGATACATTTGCAAAAACATTTACAAGGACTAGATAGGACCTCTACTAGCCATGAAAGGAATTTCATGAAACATATCACAAATATGAATTCTAGAGGTCTTAACAATTGAACTAAGAATAAGGATATTATACTTATCTGAGAATTGCTATGAGGCATTGTTTCCTTATACCATTAACTTCATTATCACCTATTAGGTCATATATACATTGTTCATTCATTTACAAATCAAAACATGAGGAGATACATACATCGTCACTACCATAATACATATTCATAACCAAGATAATAACAACAAAACTACCAAGGAAGCAACAAGCATATAATGCACATATAAACCAGCATAATACTCCTTAATTAATAAGGAGAAATAAGCTCATATTAATGAATGCAATGACCAACGAGGTTCGAGACTTCCACGAACCACTAAACCATAGTTATGTCTAAGCCAAACCTATCTTCATCCATTCACCCCTGTGCCATATTCTAAGAATGAATGTGGGATCTCAGAAAACACATCATTCAAAACAATCCAGGGCTTTAAGTGGCCAAACCACCTCAACCCATGAAAAAGTTATTCCACCTCATCATTGGACATCACAAACCATCACTAGATTGGTCCCTACCCAAGCCTTCTAGGCCTCTAGAGAATTTGTCCCAACCAAGGCTCTAGGACTAGTAACTCAACCCAAAAAATTTCTTTGGGCGTCCACAGCATTTGTGCAAACAAGGATTCTAGGAATAGTAGTATCCTATTTTTTCCTAGCGTAGTTTTTTTACTCCTATCAAGGGTGATTTTTGACGAGTTATATATATGATAGGTTCATCACTTGATTGAGGAATAATGTTTTATATACATAGTTATATTTCCTTGTATGTTTATGTATGGCAAATTCATCACTGGATTAGGGAACAATGTTTTATATAGTTATATTTCCTCTTATTTGTGGCATCATTGATTATCTGTATTAGACGGTTTTGTTTAAGTAAATGTTATGCATATGTTTTCTATTTGTATCTGATTTATGAAGCAGGTGTATGACATGGATGGTGATCCAAGATTGAGATGCATATACCCATTGATGCTCATGGCTATGCGAAATAGATCGTCAATTATGATTTATGGATGATACATGATTTGTGTGATTATATATGTCTAATATTGTACTAAGAAAGATGTGGTAGGGTACCTAGTTATTTTCCAACAAGGATGTTCAATTATGAATGATTGTGGAAGTCATTTCTTCAAAACCAAAATGATTGTGGAAGCCATACATCATTCTGGGTAAAGTGTGATTAAGTTAATTTCATTATGAAATTCATTTGATTCCTTTCATCTATGAGATTTTACTATGTGCGGGTCTTTGAACAAGGCCTTATCAGTGAACCATTAGATGGGTAAAAGCTCACAATCAATACCATAAGGAGAAACACAAAGTTTCAAAGCATAGTGGATGAGAGGGCATGGAAATTAGGGCATGGAGTTCTAACTCCATGAAAGATAAATACATGGAGTCTTGTATATTTAGGTTGTGGAGTCCTGAATATTTAAAAAGATCAAGTTGTGGAATCTTGGATCTTTCGAGTAGATTAGGGCGGGGAGTCCTCCATCTACTAAGGCATATAGATGCATGAAATAGGGGAGCGGAATCCTTATTCTCCAGAATAAAAATACCACTCATGGATAAATTTACTTAAATAAAATTTCATTCTCACAATTATGGAATGACTTTCCAAAAATAGAAATTCATGTCCAGCATCTCAATCATGAATTTCCAAAAATAGTAAATCACCTTACATAAATTGGTAATGAAGCATAGTTGAAGAAAACTGACTTAAGTTATCATTAATTAATCCTAATATTTCAATCTTGATTGAATCCTAAATATTATTAATATTATTATTATGTTTTATGTCACAATGATATTATTATTAAAAAGGAATTACAAGTCAATTTTATCTTCTCAATCAATTCACACATCTCCTTCATGACTCTCATGGCTCTATGTAACTCTCTCTCTCTCTCTTTTAAATAATTCATTATACTCTATTTTATGCACTCATCAAAGAATGGCATATTCCTTTTCAGTCATTAAAAATATGTCATAAAGTATTCCTCTTACGCTCTCTTTAATGCATATGTTACACTCTCCTTAACTAAGGCATGCATACCTCTTCTTAATGGCATAAGTTACACTCCTCTAAATGGAATCCAATGCATGCACATTACTCCTTCTTTATGACAACTATTGGTTGCTCCTCCTATATATGAGTCTCATGTATTCTTACTTGGGGGGATTATTATGAGGCCAAGAGTGGAAGAGACTTCAGGAAAATAGTGAGAGGAAGAGATATGGAGAGTAGCCAATTGCTTCCATAATAAATCTTAAATTACTATTAAAATCCTAAGATCTCTAGCTATTAAGGTTGAACATGAGTGTTATCAAGAGGAAGTGAAAATTTGCTTCCTTATTTTGCCTTGCAAATCTCTCTACTATTGCCTTTGGTACTGCTTGTGAGATTTTACAACTCAAGGGATCCAGGGGGAGAAGTTCTTCCTATATATGGTTGGGAGGAAAACGGAGTGGTTCACAATGAATTGGTAAGGGTGGAGCTAGAGCATACTCCCATTTTTTTTTAGCTGTATAAATTCACTGTCAGGTATGTTGACAACATTATATTGTGTTTATTTTTGTGGTTCATTACATGGTTTTTCTTATTTCATTGTTGACTGAAACTTAGATGTATATCAAATGTTGCACACTAAATGTTGAAGGAATTTTGCAATAACTGTAGTTTATTTTATGTAGTTTTTTTTGTATAGTTTCATTGCAAGTTGATTTACACCATGTCTTAGTGGCTAAAGCATTCAAGCTGCCATGAGTTTTATGAAAACATGTTAATAGCATAAATTTGGTTTTTTTTCTTCTCTTTTTACAGTTGTAGATAAGTTTTCATAGTATATGTTTGACAAAAGGGATAAATGAGATAGTAGGAATTTGTTTTTGGTTGTGGTTTTAAATAATCACATTTCTAGGCATTTATCTTTTGATTCATTTTAACTTCACGAGGCATCTGTACCTTTTTTCCATGTCAACCCAACTTTGATTTCAAAACATAGAGTTTTAAAATCTAGTTCTATAATATTCTATATTTTACAGATTTGTTGTTGTTGCCTAATGGTTTGTCTTGATAATTTTTTTTTAGCTGTGATTTACCTGGTAATCTATTTTTATGAAACCAGTCTATTATATAAACTTGGAATTCTTATTTTAAAGTCTCAATGGTTAATACATTGATAGTTTAAATAACTTGTGATAGCTTGTTTGACAGTTTAATAGCTAGCAGCTTGTGTTGTGACTACTAACCGTTGTTTAAAATTATCCAATGGTTGTAGCTACATCGTTGCAAGCTATTTGAAAAAATTCTTAAATATTTATTGTCATTATGCGCCTAAATTTTTGTATATGCAACAATCAATATGGATGACAGTTCTACTTATGCATTAGGTTCACTTATTGGCATTACTGGCAATGAAAAATAAATTATGTATTCTCAGATTCATGTTAGTTAATTTTGGTGAAATCTCCTTAAGGGTTACGGTTGTAAGTGTTTGACAAAATGCCTCAATGATTGTACATTTCATGCTTGCAAAATATTTTATATAATGCTTCAATTGTTGTAGCTAATTACATCTATGAATTGTCTATAAATATGACTAAGTGAATTTAGAATTTGCAACCAAGTTGTTTCTGGAAATATCTCAAAGAATAAGCATGATGATTCCATTGAATTAAAAATCCAAGGAAGGAAAATTGGGTAGGTGAATTTTTGTAATTGTTGACTCACATATGAATTCATAATGATTGGAAACCACTACTTTACAAGTTGAATTATCTCGTTTTCCTTCCCTTTGTTTTTCCAAAGAATTCATAGGCATATTATCTAGAACAAAATTAAATTGGTCGCTATTAAACACTTTTAATTGCAAAAGAATGAACAATTATCTTATTGGAAATTGTGGTTTCTAAAGATTGATATTGTTTATCCCAAAAAAGACTCTATCATTTAAATGTGATTTTAAGACTTTTGGTTGTAAGTTTTGAATCTTGAGGAACCATGAACCTAAAGCTTTAATGAGACGTATAATATTATGATGGGTTAGTTAGTTAGTAGAAATTGGTGTGTAGTGTAAAGAATACCAATAAAAATAAAAATAAAAATATAGTGTTGGAAATAATACTAAGAGGGGGGTGAATTAGTATTATCAAATCAATTATTTTATTTCCCAAACACATTTATATATGCTACTTCAGTGAAGTGAACTAGCATGTACAAGCGACTGTGCTTAAAGAAACTAGCCTATATGCAGAGAACTTGTGATTTAAATAGGTTATCATGTGTTGGACTTAAACCAGTATATTAGAGATTTATTAGATAGTGTAGTAAAAGTAGAATAAAGCATCACACATAAGCAAAACACATGAACATCAAGATTTAAGGTGGAAACCAAATGTGGCTGAAAACCACCTGCTATTGTCATCTCTATCTTCTTTTAATAATAAGAAAATTTGTTTACAACATTGCACTGGTGCAGACTCATACCAGTACATAGGCTTCTACCTGTAGAAGGTTACAACCTTCTCTCATTCTCCAGCTTCTACTGGAAGGGAGCTGCAACCACCTAGCTCTTGTACTAGCTGATATGATTACTACTACGTAGGCACCAACCTACATAAGGCTATGACCTTCTTTCTTCCTCCAGGGACCACATTTCCTAAATTTTCAAACTGGATGCTCCTGGTACACAATAATACACGTGAAGGCCTCGTTTCATCCAATCTTCATACTGGGCCCATCAACAACATCATCATTGCAATACAATGATCAACTATGTTTGCATCAACCAATCACTAAAACTCAATCATCACTCTTTGAATTAACCAAACTCAACCAATCACTGACAACCTCTAAACCTCTACCACCACTGAATCAACCATTCATACTTAATCAACTTCAACAAATACACTGGAATAGATAGATCATTGTAACCAGTACATAGATCTGAAACCAGAATACTACATCGTCATTTTGAACCAACTGTGACCTCAAAAACATGCATCAGAGTGTATATGCAACTTGGAATAGCGGAACCACCGTGTATACCAAACTTCATCAAACCGAGCCAACATATGGATTTGCAAATAATTACTTATAACTTTGCTACACTTCCCGACTTCAAACATTCCCAGATCATAAGATATAAAGGATAAAACATGCGTTATCAATCAGATTTGGCCCATCATACCACATTATGATTAGTCATTATGATCCTGATCCATCATTAGATTTCATCCCTCATCATTGAAACAAATCACAATCAATCAATCTGAACACTGTCGCTAGAATGCAAAACTCAAAACTCTACATCAACAACCAAAACCAGCTTCAAACATCATAGTTCATAAGGTATATGCTACTTCAATGTGTCGAACCAGCGTGTATACGTGCTTTTACCAAAGCGACATAGTGTACAGATTGCAAATCCTAACTTAAAACTTCACAGACATTCCAGACTTCAATCATATCCAGATCATCTCATTTATAGAATAAAACATGCGTCAATATTCAGATCTAAATTGAGCATGATCAAACCACATAATGATAATGCTTTTAAGGCTTTATGATCCCGATCCATCAACCATCATCAACCTCATGGGTGCATCCTTAGATCAGATCAAGAAATGCATCAGAAGCTCATAACCTATATATATGATCTAACACTTCAGAATATATTCAATACTTACACACCCTGGCCTAATGATATTCTCCTCCTTATATACTCTTAGGCCTTTCTCAATACCTTGGACCAAAACCACTTAGGACCAATACCTTGGACCCAATACCTATGGTCAATACCTTGGACCAAATTCCTTGGACCAATTACCTTGAACCAAAATACCTTGGATCAAATGCCTTGGACCAAAAACTTGGTTTTCCAACATGTATGCACTTTTCCTCCTATGAAAGTGCATGCATGCGTTTATGTTGCTTTCGTTCTGTTAAACCGCGTGTATACGTGCCTTGGACAAAGTGAACCAATGTATACCTCTCTTTCTTCACTCTTTTGAGTCTAATTTGTAATCCTTTGCTATTGACCTACTACATTGTGAACTTTCATCTGAGTGAGTTTCCATCAAGGACAACACTTGTATCATAATGCCAACAATCTCCCCCTTTGGACTTGATGGCAACAAAAACACCAAGACACTCTCACCCTTTGACATCAAGGGCAAAGGGCAGACCAAGATATTCTCTTCCCTATGATGTTCATGCTCCCCCTGAGTACATGCTGAGATGCACTGAAAACATCCATGCTCCCCCTGATCATAAGCAGAGTCTGAAAAAGTATTGTCCAAAAGAGTAACATGACTCTATAACTCAACTATGTGAGTATGACCTTCTTATCACCAATGACTCATACATACATTCATCTCCCAACCAAGTGGGGATTTACCAAATTTGACTCATCCACCCAACCAAGTGGGGATATACGAATTGTTTATACATGATGGAAATATAATTACATACTCTTAGGCCTTTCTCAATACCTTGGACCAAAACCACTTAGGACCAATACCACTTAGAACCAATACCTTGGACCCAATACCTAGGGTCAATACCTTGGACCAAATTCCTTGCACCAATCACATTGAACCTCCTTATATACTCTTAGGCCTTTATCAATATCTTGGACCAAAACCACTTAGGACCAATACCTTGGACCCAATACCTAGGGTCAATACCTTGGACCAAATTCCTTGGACCAATTACCTTGAACCAAAATACCTTGGATCAAATGCCTTGGACCAAAAACTTGGTTTTCCAACATGTATGCACTTTTCCTCCTATGAAAGTGCATGCATGCGTTATACATTGCTTTCGTTTTGTTAAATCGCGTGTATACGTGCCTTGGACAAAGTGAACCAATGTATACCTCTCTTTCTTCATTCTTTTGAGTCTAATTTGTAATCCTTTGCTATTGACCTACTACATTGTGAGCTTTCATCTGAGTGAGTTGCCATCAAGGACAACACTTGTATCATAATGCTAAAAATCTCCCCCTTTGGACTTGATGGCAACAAAAACACCAAGACACTCTCCCCTTTGACATCAAGGGCAAAGGGTAGACCAAGATATTCTCCCATTTGTCCAATAGGACTCATTCAATTATATGAGAAGACATATCACATCCTAGACTTTTACATGACTTAAGCAACAACAAGTATAAATATCTGAAGCCATAGCTAGACTCAACAACCATAATTCCAACAATTCAGAATGTAGACTGACCTATGGTTTTGTGCATGATTTTCACACATGTTTTTGGATGCGATGGTTTTTGGTCCATGGCATTGGACGCAATGGATTTTGGTCAATGGTATTGGATGCTTCGGCATGTATAAATATGTATTGTAACATTGAAAGGAATACAATGAAAAATCAAGCTTGTAGTCCCAGTTTTGGGATCCAGGGGAAAATCTCTGTGTATATGTGTTTTATGTGTTATTATCTCGCAATGTTTTTTTCTTTGTTTTAGAATTCGTATGCAGGTAGTTTTTGTATGGGGTTAAAACCTACATTTCGTATCAGATCTATTTTCGCTTCAAGGGGACGCCTTTATTGCCGAGGGGTTTTTCTCGGGCCTGCGGTAGACCCTGTTCAGTGGGAGATCTGCGAGATCAATTTTGATGGTGAAAGAATATGGCGAATAGTGGAAAGATAGGGATCGAGAAATTTAGGTCAGAGTTTTGAGTTGTGGAAACTCAAGATGGAGGATTTGTTGGTGGATAAAGATCAATGGATCGTGGTAGATCCCAGTACTAAACCAACGAGAGTGTCTGATGAAGAATAGAAAAAGATGGATTGGAAGGCAAAGAGCACAATACAGTTGTGTGTCTTAGATTTAGTATTGCTGAATGTATCAGGGGAAGCTACAGTGAAGGTTTTGTGGGACAAGTTAAGGACTTTTTACCAATCTAAGTCTCTACTAAATAAACCGTTATGACAGAAAAAATTGTACAATCTAAGGATGAAAGATGGAGACTCGGTCACAGAGCATTTGAACGCATTTAATATTGTGGTAAGTCAGTTAGCATCTGTTGATATTAAAATTTTAGATGAAGATAAGTGCATCAGTTTGTTGTGTTCTCTACTAGATTCGTGGGATAGTCTGGTTATTGCAATAGGTAGCAATGCAATTGCCTTGCAGTTTGATGAAATAGTCTCATCTTTGCTAACGGAGGAGATGAGATGGAAAAATATGGAGAGTCAGAATGGTGATGCCTAGTGTGTAAAAGCCTGTAAAGGTGGTGTGCTGGAAATGCGGAAAGGAGCTCCACTACAAAAGGGATTGTAAATATAAAGATCCTGATGAAGGAAATGGATGCGATGATGCTCCTTCTACAGAGGCGAAAACCACTTCAGATGAAGATGGGGATGTGTACATGGTTTCTTGAAGTACACATGTAGATCATGAGGCATGGTTGATTGACTTGGGTGCATATTTTCACTTCACTCCCCATAGAGAGTGGTTCTGCGAGTATGAGAAATACGATAGTGGTGATGTCTTCTTAGGGGATGATAGGATAGCTAGAATCATTGGTCACAGAAAAGTAAAGTTGAAGTTGCAAGCTGGAAGGGTTAGAACACTTCCGGGTGTTCTACATATTCCTACATTGGCCAGAAATACGATTTCTCTAAGCAAGCTAGATGACGCAGGTGTAAAAACAATGTTCGAGAAGGATACCTGCAATATGGTTCGGGGATCACTAGTATTGATACGGGGAGTTTGGTTTGGAACTCTGTATAAAAGACAAGGTAGCACTATTGTTGATAAGTGCAAAATTTTTGTGGTTCCTGAAAGTGGAGTAGAAAATCTAGTAGTCTCTAGAGAGAAGACTATGTTGTGGCATCAAAGGCTTGGACATATTGGAGAGAAGGGCCTTCGAATACTTCATGGTAAAGGTATGGTAGGAGGTATGACTAATAGCTCTCTAGATTTTGATTTCTGTGAAAATTTTGTATATGGGAAGCAGAATCAGGTGAGTTTCCCATTTGGAAGTAAGAGGGCAAAACAGGTATTAAAGCTTGTGCACAATGATGTGTTTGGACTTGTGAAGGTTCCATCACTAGGTAATTCTATGTACTATGTATCATTTATAGATGAATTCTCAAGGAATAAATGGATATATTTCCTTAAGAAGAAATTTGAAGTCTTTGATAGGTTTAAAGAATTTAAGGCTTTGGTGGAAAACCAGACAGAAAAGAAGATAAACGTGCTGAGGATAGATAACAGTGGAGAGTTTTGCAGTAAGAAATTTGAAGAATTCTATAAGAAGTGTGGTATAGCATGACAAAATACTACTCCATATACACTAGAGCAAAATGGAGTTGCAGAAAGAATGAACAAGACGTTGATGGAAAGGGCAAGAAGCATGCTCAGTGGTGCTGAGTTAGGACAAGAATCCCGGGTAGTGGTAGTGGAGATAGCATATTACATGGTCAACAAATCACCTTCATTAGCATTGGAGGATAACACTCCATAAGAGGTATGGACTAGTAAGAAACCCTCTCTTTCACATCTGACGGTATTTGGATGTGATGCATATGTACATGTTTGAAAGGAGAAACGAAGCAAGTTGGATAGTAAATCTGAAAAGTGCATCTTTATTGGGTATAAGGATGGTTTAAAGGGTTACAAGCTTTGGAACCCAGTAACAAGGAAGGTTGTGTACAACCGAGATGTGGTGTTTAAAGAGGTGAAGGATGTTATTAAACATTAAGTCCAAACAAAGGAACCTGAGAAGATAGAGTTTGAGCTTAAGGAGGAAGAATCAGACTCAACAATAGAGGAGGAATCAGAAGATGAAGAGCCACAAACTCTGGGTGTGAGAAGATCAGTTTGAGAAAGAAGGCAGCTAGAAAGGTATAGTCCATCTGCTTTCTATTCAAATTTTGATTTATCTATTATTGATGATGATCCCAAAACTGTGAAGGAAGTAGTATATTCAGAGGATGACAAACTTTAGAAAGAGGCCATGGTTGATGAAATGGCATCTTTGCACAAAAATGACGCTTGGGATCTGGTGGAGTTATCAGCTGGAAGGAAACCCTTTGGTAGCAAATGGGTGTTCAAGAAGAAGAAAATGTAGAAGGAATGGTGGAGAAATACAAAGCTCAGTTGGTAGCAGAAGGTTATTCCTAGGTGCTAGGAATTTATTTTGGTGATATTTTTTCTCTTGTTGCTAAGGTAGCTTCTATTAGATTACTTTTATCTGTTGCTACTGATTTTGATTTTTAGGTAGAATAGATGTATGTGAAGACAACATTTCTTCACGGGGATTTGGAAGAGGAGATCTATATGAAGCAACCTGAAGCCTTTGCAGTGAAGGGTAAGAAAGAAAGAGTATGCAAGTTAAAGAAGTTTCTGTATGGGTTAAAACAATCACCAAGGATGTGGTATCATAAATTTGATACATTTATATGGGGACTTGGCTTCACGAGAAGGAAAGAAGATCACTATGTGTGTTTCAAATTAAATGGTGACCATGTTATTTATCTGGTCTTGTATGTGGATGATATGTTGCTGGTTGGAAATAACAAAGAAATTATCCAGGATTTGAAGACCTATTTGTCCTCCAAATTCGACATGAAATATCTTGGTGCTACAAACTATATTTTGGGCATGGAAATTAAAAAAAGATTGGGCAAAGAGGAAGCTCTGGTTAAACCAGAGGAAGTATGTTGAGACAATATTGAAGAGATTTAATATGCATGATAGTAAATCGGTGAATGTTCCTATTCCTATAGGTGTAAAGTTATCTACTGAACAGTGTCCCAAGACACAAGAAGAGGAAGAGGACATGCCCTGTGTTCCACATGTAAGTGCAGTTGGTAGCCTGATGTATGAAATGGTTTGTACTTGACCAGACATTGCACATGTAGTGGGAGTATTGAACAAGTTTATGTCAAAACCAGGAAAGGAGCATTAGATAGCAGTGAAGCGGGTTTTTAGGTATTTGCGTGGCACTAGTGATTATGATTTGTGCTACCAAGGAAGTCTAGAATCAGACAAAGTGTTGGATATTCATGGCTTTGTTGATGCAGACTAGGTTGGAGATATGTATTAGAGAAGATCTACAAGTGGGTATGTGTTTAACCTATTTGGAGGTGCAATCAGTTGGATGAGTAATAAACAATCTGTAGTGGCACTATCAACTACAGAGGCATAATACATGGCAGCCACTCATGCAAGCAAGGAAGCAGTTTGGTTGTAAATATTGTGTTCAGGTATGGGGTTAGTATAGGGAGCTACAAGGATAGAATGTGACAGCCAAAGTGCAATTTTCTTGGCAAAGAACCCTGCATATCATTCAAAGACAAAGCACATTGATGTTCAGTATCACTCTATGAGGGATATGATAGAAGAAAAAAAGGTGTTGTTGGTAAAAGTGGACACTTTGAGGAATACTATAGATGCATTGACAAAATCTATGAGCTGTGAAAATTTCTCTTGGTGTAGAGAAACAATGGGCATTTCAGGGTTGGAAAAATGACTAAGCTCTCTTGTCCCCCCCGTGGAAAGAAAACAGCAAGTGGGAGAATGTAGGGTTGTGTTACTTTCTTTCCACAGCTAGCCCACGTAGTTAATTGGGGGTTAGAAGGGGGGCGGAGGCCCCCCTTTGTTGCACTAATTGTGTAGTGGGGGGGATGGGGTTGCAGGGGGTTTGAGGGGTAGCCATAACCCCACTTTATGGGGTCTGGGTCAGGGCCTCGGAAAATTTTGGTTATGGACCCTATGTTAGGTTGGGTGGATCAACCTATGGTTTTGTGCATGATTTTCACACATGTTTTTGGATGCTATGGTTTTCGGTCCATGGTATTGGACGCGATGGTCTTCAATCCATGGTATTGGATGCTTCAACATGTTTAAATATGTATTGTAACATTGAAAGGAATATAATGAAAAATCAAGCTGGTAGTCCCGGTTTTGGGATCCAGGGGAAAATATCTATGTATATGTGTTTTATGTGTTATGCTCTCACATTGCTTTTTCCTATGTTTTAGAATTCGTATGTAGGTAATTTCTGCACGGGGTTAAAACCTACAAAAACTAGGTGGTTCACAATGAGTTGGTAAGGATATTGGAGTTGGAGCATACTCTCCTTGGAGCTGGAACATACTCCCATTTTTTTTGAGTTGTATAAATTCAATGCCAGGTATGTTGACAACATTATATTGTGTTCCTTTTTGTAGTTCATAGCATGGTTTTTCTTGTTTGGTTGTTGACTGAAACTTAGATGTATATCAAATGCTGCACACTAAATGTTGAAGGGATTTTGCAATAATTGTAGTTTATTTTATGTATTTTTTTTTGTACAATTTTATTGCAATTTGATTTACATCATGTCTTAATGGTTGAAGCATTCAGTCTGCCATGAGTTTTATGCAAACATGTTAATAGAAAAAATTTGGTTTCTCCTTCTCTTTTTACAACTGTAGATAAGTTTGCACATTATATGTTTGACAAAAGGGATAAATGAGATAGGAGGAATTTGTTTTTGGTTGTGGTTTTAAATAATCACATTTATGTGTGTTTCTGTTTTGATTCATTTTAACTTCAGTGGGGATCTATACCTCTTCGCCATGTCACCCTAATTTTGATTTCAAAAAGCAGAGTTTCAAAATCTGGTTTTGCAATATTCTATATTTTACAGATTTAGTACTGCAACCTGATGATTTGTCTTGTTTTTTTTGTTAAGTTGTGATTTACGTGGTAATCTCTTCTTATGAAATTAGTTTATTATATAAACTTGGAATTCCTATTTTAAAGTCTCAATGGTTAATACATTGATAGTTTAAATAACTTGTCATTTCTTGTTTGATAGTTTAATAGCTAGCAACTTGTTTTGTGACTACTAACTATTGTTCAAAATTCTCCAATGGCTGTAGCTACATCACTGTGAGCTATTTGTAAAAATTCTTAAATATTTATAGTCATTATGTGCCTAAATTTTTTTATATGTAGCCATAATGATGGATGAAAGTTATACTTTTGCATTAGGTTCACTTATTGGCATTACTGGCAATGAAAAATAAGTTATGTATTCTTAGATTCATGTTAGTTAATTTTGGTGAAATCACCTTAAGGGTTACAGTTGTAAGTGTTTGAAAAAATGGCGCAATGGCTGTACATTTCATGCTTGCAAACTGTTTTACATAATGCTTCAATAGTTGTAGCTAATTACATCTATGAATTGTCTATAAATATGACTAAGTGAATTTAGGATTTGCAACCAAGCTATTTCTGGAAATATCTCAAAGAATAAGCATGATGATTCCATTGAATTAAAAATCCAAGGAAGGAAAATTGGGTAGGTGAATTGTTGTAATTGTTAACTCACATATGAATTCATAGTAATTGGAAACCACTCCTTTACAAGTTGAACTATCTCTTTCTTCTTCCTTTTTTTTTCCAAAGAGTTCATAGGCATATTATCTAGAACAAAATCAAATTGGTCACTCTTAAACACTTTTAATTACAAAAGAATGAACAATTAGCTTATTGGAAACTGTGGTTTGTAAAGATTGATATTGGTTGTCCCACTAAAGACTATCATTTAAATGTGATTTTAAGCCTTATGGTTGTAAGTTTTGGATCTTGAGGAACCATGACCCTGAAGATTTAATGAGAAGTTTAATATTACCATGGGTTAGTTAGTTAGTATAAATTAGTGTGTAGTGTAAAGAATACCAATAAAAATAAAAATAAAAATATAGTGTTGGAAATAATACTAAGAGGGGGGTGAATTATTATTATGAGATCAATTATTTTATTTCCCAAACACATTTATATACACTACTTCAGTGAAGTGAAATAGTGTGTACACATAGCTATGCTTAAAGAAACCAGCGTCTATGCAGAGAATTTGTGATTTAGATAGTTTATCATATGTTGAGCTTAAATGACTATATCAGAGATTTATTAGACAATGCAGTAAAAGTTCATCACACATAAGCAACACACATGAACACCCAGATGTAAGGTGGAAACCCAATGTGGCTGAACATCACATGTTGTTGTCATCTCTGTCTTCTTTTAATGATAAGAAAATCTATTTAGAACATTGCACTGGTGCAGACTCATACCAGTACATAGGCTTCTACTTGCAGAGGGTTACAACCTTCTCTCTTTCTGCAGCTTATACTGGAAGGTAGCTACAACCCCCTTGCTCTTCTACTAGTCGATATGATTACTAGTATGTAGGTGCTAACCTATAGAAGGCTACCACCTTCTTTCTTCCTCCAAGGACCATGTTTCCTAAATTTTCAAATTGGATGCTCCTGGTACACAACAATACATGTGAAGGCCTCGTTTCATCCAATTTTCATACTGAGCCCATCAACAACATCATCATCGCAATACAACCATCAACTACATCTGCATCAACCAATCACTGAAACTCAATCATCACTCTCTAAATCAACCAAACTCAACCAATCACCAACAACCTTTGAACCTATGACACCACTGAATCACCCATTCGTTCATACTTAATCAACTTCAACAAATCCACTGGAACAGATAGATGACTGTAACCAATACACAAATCTAAAACCAGAATACTACATCGTCATTCAGAACCAATTGTAACCTCAAAAAAATGCATAAAAGTGTATATGCAACTTGGAACAGCCGAACCAATGTGTATACCCAACTTCATCAAAGCGAACCAGCGTATAGATCTGCAAATACTTACTTATAACTTCACTGCACTTCTCGACTTAAGACATACCCAGATCATCAAATATAAAGGACAAAACATGTGTTATCAATCAGATCTAGCCCATCATATCACATAATGATTAGTCATTATGATCCTGATCCATCATTAGATTTCATCCCTCATCACTGAAACAAATAACAATCAATCAATCTCAACACTGTCACCAGAATGCAAAACCTAGAACTCTGCATCAACAACCAAAACCAACTTCAAACATCATATTTCATAAGGTATATGCTACTTTGATGTGTCGAACCAACGTGTATATGCGCTTTTACCAAAGTGAACCAGCATACATATCTGCAAATGCTAACTTAAAACTTCACAGACATTCGACACTTCAGTCATACCTAGATCATATTATTTACAGAGAAAACATGTGTCAGTATTAAGATCTAAACTGTCCATGATCAAACCACATAATGGTAATACATTTAAGGCTTTATGATCCTGATCCATCAACCATCATCAACCACATAGGCGCATCCTTAGATCAGATCAAGAAATGCATTAGAAGCTCATAACTTGCATATATGATCTAACACTTCAGAAGATATTCAATACTTGGAAACCCTGGCCTAATGATCTTCTCCTCCTTATATACTCTTAGGCCTTTCTCAATACCTTGGACCAAAACCACTTAGGAACAATACCTTAGACCCAATACCTAGGGTCAATACCTTGTAACAATGATCTGAATTGTATCCATAAAAGACTGTCAAAAAACCATGACTGTATCAGATCGGGACAAATCTCTAAATAATTCAAAACCATGATCAAAAACACCCCTGAACCAGTGGCAATGGCAACCAGCGTGGAACTATGAGGACCTCAGTCAAAGCACACTGACTGAGGCCCATGGAGACTACACAAGAGGTCAAATTAGCCCTTGGGAGCCCTGGATCAAGAAAATAAGGAGGTCTTTGATGCGCAATTAGTGCTTAGAGCTAATTGCGCATCACTGGGCAAACAGGACCAAAGTGGAGTGAGCCTAAGCACTCAGACTCATGGCGAACCGGAGAATTGTGGGTGGAAAAGGAAAAGCGCTAAACGTACAAGGTGGGACCCGCACTCTGGAAACCCGCAGTATTGATCGGGGCACCCCCAAATGGTAAATGGTTTTGGAGAAAGAGAAGCGATCCCATACATCGATCAAGACGTGGAAACCAGAGGTGAGAGAAAACCATTGTTGATCACGTGTTAAAGGTCGAGTAAGTTAACTGCACAAGACGTGCATATGGCATTAGATCTGGAGGCCCCAGAATGGACGATTGAGATCAAGCCCGATGGAGGAAGTGGAATCGATGAGGGAATACACCACGATTTGTAAAGATTTGGAATCCATTTGACAGCCACAGTGGAGGAAAGACATCATCCATGATGAAACTGAAGAAATGAGCTGACGAAGCAGGCTGGCTCTGTTTAGAGGAGGACAAGTGGCCACTCCCTAAGTGTTCACGCTGACGTCGAACAAGGAAATGCAAGCGCAGCTGCAGAAGGTGAATCGAAAAAAGCAGAAGAGGAGCCAAACAAGCATGATTTCAAATGGCTAAAATCTATGAACAGTGAAGGGAATACAAAATCGGTCAAGTTGAAGAGACGAGGAAAGACCAAAATCCCTAGAGGAGGACGAAATACACAGAGAAATAAGACAGCGAATCAAAACCAGGAAGAGACAAAGGGTGGAGCTGACCAGTGGCAGCATCGAGCACCAGAGAGCTTGAGAGATTCAAGCCATCCCATAGAGGAATCTATCCGGGCTGAGCACCACATTGGGCTCTTTCCACTGTAGACCAGAAGGTCACAGAGCTGGTAAGAAGAAGGGTATATGTACTCCAGTGGCTTGGGGAATCCAAGAACCACCCTGCCAAGAAAAACCTGCTTCAAGAGAGCTCACATTGAGTCCCTGTATTGTAATTATATGGTTAAAGGCATAATAAAACAAGGCCACCACTAAAGCGGATCGGAGACATAGCCCTGGAGAATAGGGTGAACTCCTTATTAAAATTCTTGTCTCTTTGTGTTTGCTTATTGTATTTCTCTGTTGTCTTTCCATTTTATTGTCTGTGTATTAGAAATCTAATCGATCCGTTTCTTCAATAACACATAACACACACTAGCACATGAGTCTGTAATACCTTTAAACAATTAATCTTTAGCTGATGTCACTCATAGGGTGAATATTAGATCAAGTGGTATCAGAGCTCTAGGTTGTAAGGTTAGACAAGTTTGTGTTGGTTTAGCTGTGAATGTTCAAAAGATCAAAGCTCAGATTGGGAGAAAGAGAGTTGGTCGAAACTAATCCTGAAATTGGGAGAGTCTATTCTCGGAAGACAATGTAAGAGGCAGGTTCTATGGGGCCAAACCCTCAATTCTTAGAGAGTTTCCTAGCTATAAATTCTATGGTAGAAGAAATGTATAGGGACTTTAGAAAGCATAAGGATGAAGATTCATTAGGTTCTAAACAAGATAAAGAAGAAGATGAGTCTCACTCCTATGACCACTCAAAAGGAACAGGAAAAGAGGAAAGTTGTATCACACCTCCTAATAGCCCTGTGCATAATAAGAAAGCATCTTTGATTAAGCTAGATTTTAAATTTGATTTGCCTATATATGATGGAGACCTAAATGCGGAAAAGTTGGACAATTGGATTAGACAAATTGATGTGTATTGTAGAGTACAAAACATCAACTCAGACAAGAGTAAAATTCAGCTAGCAAGCCTATGCCTAGGAGGCACTGTTATACGGGAATAGTGTCCACACGGATGTTTCTATTCCCACTAAGATGGGTGGCTATATTAGAAACATACAATCAAATTCTACTATTGATTCCTTTTATGAAAATAGATTAGAGGAGAACCAAGAGGGCCAACCTGAGTCTTGCGCTCGATTTCCTCTCTTTCTTGATAGATTTTTTCCACTTGCTCTTTGTCTGCTCAGCCTCAAAAAGACCTGTAGAATCACAACAACATACTACTATGCAAGAAACAAGGATCTAAGTTCATAAATAATGCAGGATCAGATGTTCATTAACCATATACAAGCATATATAAACAAGTACATAAGAATATGGAAGGAAACAAGAATAGCTTTATTCAGATGAAAAGTAGCAAGAGGATTACAACCATGATCTCTGACCCAGCATCATCCTCTACCTAGGAAGCCCTTCTTCACCTCAAGCAAAGAAAAATCACCCAACACTGTGAATGTACAACAGAATACCAACAACACTTCTCTATAAGTTACAAAATTCCAGCCTTTGGATTTCTGTGATGAGGGATCCATATATAGATGATTACAGAGAGGTGAGTCAACTTTTGGGATCTTGATTGGTGTCTTCTCTCTGATAGTTCCTGCTTCCACTTGGAGAATGATGATCTTTTACTCATCCCTGGTTGAGAATGGAGTGGCAAGTGTCAGAGGGGAAGCTTTTGGAAGATTCCATGATCTTCCGCCTCGCATTTTGTCCCTGCCATTTGTCCATTCCCGACCATCGCATCCTACAGAGGAGCAAAACAGTATGCATCGCACCCTGTACACTGGGAAGGTGATATGCATCGCACCCTCTGCATTGAGCTTTCAGCATGAGGTCGTTAATCTTTTTTGATGTCGGGTGAAATGTTTTACTATGAAGATTTGAAGTTTTTCTGAGCTGGGAGGTGACCTGTAATAAGATACAATACAATACATTATTTGACAACATTTTTTCATGATCTAGCTGAGGTGGGTGTTACACAAAAATATCGTCACCTTGATTATTTTCAGTCAGTATGGGTCTATCATCACTTGTACTGACCTCCTAAGCAAGTCTCAAACATGAGTTCTTCAAAATAAGACATCAAAAAGCAATGTAACTCTGATTCCGTACTTTCTCTCACTTTTGCCTGCGGGCCCGCACCCTTTGTTCAAATTACCTGCATACTTATACGCTCTGTATGTAAAGGGGAGGGTGCGTACCCCTGTGAAAGTCAAAAGGCGCAATTTTTATCTTAAAAAACTCACTTTGGGTTAATTCTAGATCATTCTAGAAGGAATTTTGACGTGGATTGTTCGCTCCGAAGTGGTTCATGCATCCCAAAAGAGAAGGAGCTAATCCCTTGTTAGGATGAGCTATCCCTTTGAAGGAGGATTCTATCCCTTTGAAGGAGGACCTAGTAACTTCCCTCCATTGCACTATAAATTGAGGCATTGGGTTAGTGGCTAGAGAGGTTAGAAGTTGAACATTTTTGAGGGTAAATGCTGGTGAAATCAAGACTTCCTAGTTGAGCTTAAGAGGAGAGATCACATACCTTTTTGGCTTCATTGGGGAGTGAGTGAAGCTTGTCAAAGTAGAGGAGACTTCTTGTTGGACCCTGGGAGGAGCTTGTACAGCGTCAAGGCAAAGGTTGTAAAGTTCTTCTTCTTTTGAATTAATACAATCAGATTCATTTTTCTCAACAATTGTCTTATGTTGTTTGTTTCATAATCTCCTTGATCATTATGATGAATATGCTTTATGATATTGACTTTTCAGGTGCTATTTAATTTGTTTGCTTGTTTGTGTTTGTAGAATTACACTTCAAGGAAGCTCATTTGGAGCGAGGGAGCAAGGTTTCCACAAACTTGCATTGGACCCAAGGTAGGCCTAAAACACTTGTTTGCCTTTGTTTTTAATTGCATATTTAGAGAAATATAGTTTTTTATTGGCTTGCTTGTCACTAGATATCTTTAGATACTAGGAAGGTCGATCTTGTCCACAACCTAGACTCATTCCGTGTGACAAAATGGCGACTCCACTGGGGACTTGATTTTTTTCCTTGTTTTTACTTTGACCTGAGAAACTTGTGCTTTTGTTTTTGTTTTTGGCTTGTTGTGTGTGGACTTGGGTAGATTTAGTGGATCTAGGATTGTTTTTGCTTTTCATAACTTTAGGAGAAGTCCGAACTCTGTGCTTGTATCACAGAGCGTACTTATACGCATGTTTACTTTGCACATAGAGCGTGCATGCACCTGTGTAAACTCTGAACCTACGGACCCTGCTAAAATTTTGAAAAACTTAAATTTTTCTCTTTCAATTAGTTTTATTTTTGTTTAGATGTTGTTATCCTCTGCCCAGACCTGCATGTGACTTGTTAAAAGCTTTCCTTGGTTTAATTCCATTGGTGTTAGGGTTTTAGGTGAGATTCCTAGAAGTTTTGATTGCGACCTTGATTTTCATTTTGGTCGTGTAGTAGCTCAGAGCTTAGAAGCGTAGAAGCCTCACATCACCTTGGTTTTTACTGGCCTTCTTATGAGTCTGACCATTTGCAAAATCTACCTTTTTTGAGGAATCCATCTTGTGTTTTCTCTTTGCGAAACTTCGAAAAAGCTTGTGTTAAAAGTTTGGATTTCATTTTTACAAAAGAAAACAAAAAAGTCACTTGTTTTTTCATTTATTTATGATTCTGGACAAGTTAGTCCTTGGTTTGCTTATCACTAAGTAAAACATCCTTGAAATGAACATCATGTAGGCTTTTACTTCAAGTAGTTTTTTATAGTTTGTAGATCTTAAGATTTGCTTTATTCATAGTTTTCTCAAGATTTGATTTCGTCCTAGTTTTGAGTGTTTTTATAAAAATACAAAAATCTCTTTTGAAAAGAGTTTGTTTTGGTAGCATTTGAGTGTTTGAAAGAAAAGGGAAATTTTTCTGTAAATAACTAGTTGTCTCGTTTTGAGTGCATTGGAACAAAAACTCTTCTTTTAATTTGTTTGTTAAGAAAGATTCGTGTTTACACGCATTTGCATTCTAAAACTCTTTCCTAGCTAGAAGTTAATTGAAGAGAAAAGATTGTTTAATCATCTTAAGTGCATCTTTTTAGTGATTTCGAGTTGAGTCTTCACACCACGAGTTTCATCTCCGCACCTCTTGACTTAATAAAAAACCAATAAAAGTAACGCTTAAAATAAAATTAATCTAGAAATCTTTTTATTTCTAGGAATCTATTACACCAACATAGCTTAGGCTAGTGTCTTGGAGTAGGGAGTACTTAACTCTCCAAGACAGTAAAACAAACAATTAGTTGTATCTTGCGGTAGGAGAGAAATCTAATTGTTGCATCTATGCTCTGGGAAAGCTCCTCTTAAAGGAGAAGCACGAGATCGTGTCCGAACCAGTGTGGGAATCAATCCTTCCTCTTTGGGAACGACGCCAGATATTCACATATTAAAAACGGTAAACCTCGGATTAACCATTGTCGAGGAGGCTGGGGTCACTTGTTGGTAAACCTTGGTTTATGCCAAAGAGCCTTCAAGGGGATTGAGCTTGTTACTCTGCCCTTGCGTGCATATCGGATCGTAGACTGTTCCCCCAGGTATATTTGTTTCTGTTGGTAACCATAGTGACCATATTTTATAGGATTCTTCCTAAGGTGATGGTGGCGGGAAGATTCCACTGTACCTGGAGCAGACGTCAGCTAGACTCACTTGGATTTTCTGGGGTGTTCTCTTCACTTGAGACGGTTTAGTGGAGAAACTTGTGCCAGTCTATTCATTAAGCAGGTTGTCGGGGTAACTGTTCCAACCACTATTTCTGTATTGAACTCTGTGACATTGGATTTCATCACCAACTAGTGTTTTCGGTACGGAAAGTTACTGTTTGTGTGTGTTTTGATCTCCTAGATTCTTTAGGCATGTGATTCAATTTGTTTTGTTCTTTAGAGGCTTTAGGTGGTTTTCATTGAGATTTTACTTTGTTTTCATGTGAAGCGGTTAAAATTTTTTAACCATGGCTGAATTACCGAGGAAGTCCTATAGACTTCAGGGTCAACCTCCTGAGTTTTTACCAAGCCAGCTTGAAACGCTACGGGCCCTGGTAACTCCTAAAGACAGTAGAAGTGGGTCGCTTGAAAGAGGATAATCTTCTTTGCTGGTATATCCTAATTTTTTAGCGTTAATAGCATATTATAGTATGCCGCCTGTATTTGTTTCAGAAGTTACTGGTAGTGTTTCATCTACTAGTGATATAGGTGAAGAACCTGAAATATCTGAACCCGAATCTAAAATTGCTGCTATTCCAGTATTGGGGTTTGCCTCTCCAGCTTCTAGTGGTCCTAGTTCACCTAGGGTAGAAAGAATAATTACCCAAAATCTTCCTTCTGGACTAATAGCTATTGAAGAACTTGCTATTCCAGAAAAAGAAGAAGGCATCCCTATTCCGGAAGATCAACCTGTTTTAGACCTTAGGGAGCGTGAATCAATCTTTCACAGTCCACCTAGGAGCAATGCTTGGTATCTTTCATTGACTAATTTTTTGGAAAACCCGGGACTAAGTTTTTCACCACCTCGTATTTCTTATCACCCAACACCTAGAGGTTACTATCCTTCGTTAAATATGTCAAAAAAGTCGTCCATGTTTTCTCAATCTCTGGAAGCCTTTTTGTACGGCAGTCCTTCTGTTCCTGCTGGGTATCAGTCCATTTCTGGTACTTTTTCTGGAGCATCTCCTCAACCTATTGAACAAGGGTTATTAACTAGAAATAATGGTACTAAACTGTTGAGTTTAGAAGATATTCTCATGATGTCAGGTTCTATTCCCAATCCTCAACCTCAAGGTGGCTAGTCACTGCCTGGGGGGCAACCTCAAGGTACTCAGTTTGTGCCTCTGGGGCAACCTCAAGATACTCAGTTCACGCCTGGGGGGCAATGTCAAGGTACTCAGTTCGAACTTGGAGGGCAACTTCAAGGACAATACATACCTACGGGACAGTACATTTCTCAAGGTCAACCCAGACTCAATATGTACCTCAAGGTCAACCTCAGTATCAATATGTACCTCAAGTTCAACCTCAGTATCAATATGTACCTCAAGGTCAACCCTAGTATCAATATGTACCTCAAGGTCAACCCCAGTATCAGTACGTGCCTCAGGGTTATCAACCCCAAGGTCAGTACCCAACCCAAGGTTACCAACCACCTTCTGGTCAATCATATGTTCAAGGATCTAGAAATGTACTGTTGAATTATCAACCCTACCCTCAACCCAGTTATGGTCCTCAATATCCTCAACCTGTTATGGATCCATATGCCAGAACGAATTTAGTGTGGGATCCATCTCAATCCTAACAGGTCTTGCAACCGAATGCGTAGTTGTCATCTCAAATTGGACAACCCTTGGTTTCTGGTCCACCCCCGCAACCTGTCCAATCTACTGTTCAAACTTCTGCACCTTTTGTAGTTTCTCAGTCTGGGCCTAGTACACCTCGTACTACATCGCAAACGTCTGCTGCAACTACTGTAACATCTGCTGCATCTACCCCGCCTTCTTCTGGAGTATCGACAGCTCTGGTTTCTACTGTCCCTGTATCTACTCCTTAGACATCTTTACCTCAGTCTGGACCCGTGGTCCACACTTCGGTTCAGATGCCTGTAGGACAACCAGGTTTAAGTACAGTTGTCACCAGTCAACCTCAGTTTATTCAACAACCGTACCAAGGACAATACCAATACAGTCCTGCTGCGCAGCAACCAGTCTATCAATATCAAACGTACACTGGGTATACATATCAACAACCTCAGCAACCCCAGTATGGTCCGGTTAATCCTGGTTTTCCAGGAGGACAGAATATCCCAAATGCAATTCCAATTCCTAGTTATCCTGGATATCCTCCTCCTAGGGCTGGTCTATAGACCCAGAGTTTTAGGGACCCTAATTGTCAGTTACCGTTTATCGCAACTTTGGACTTGCCTGACTTGACGTGCCTTACAAATGATCCAATTAACTATCTTCAGTATTGGCCCCCAATGCCGCATAAGTTGCCTAGTGATATTCCTAAGTTCGAAGGTAAGCCAGGAGAGGACCCATTGAACCATGTGATGACTTATCACCTATGGTGTGCATCTAATTCCATTTTAGATGATTCAATTCGTTTATGAATTTTCCAGTGCACTCTAATTGGTCTTGCGGCCAAGTGGTACATCGAGTCACCGTGAGCCACTTTTTATAACTTTAGTGAGTTAGCTACTTCGTTTTTAACTCATTTTCAGTTGCCAATCAGATATGACAATGGCACAGAATTATTAACTTCGTTAAAGTAGTCAACGTCCACTTACATCTTAGATCATATTCATGAATGGAGACGTCGATGGCGTTTAGTGAAAGTTTTTATTCCGGATCAGATCTTAGCTGAATGGTTTATAAACGTTTTACTGCCCAAGATCACTGAGGATGTAGCTAAGGCCGGAGTTGTTACTGAGGAGCAAGTAATTGCTCAAACACAGTATCTTGACTTAGTTTATACTCAGTCGAGTACGTTACATGAGAAAATCCCCGATCTACCCAAACAAAATCAGCTCGTTGCAGCTCCTTCAGGGTCTCATGCCGCTGATGGTATGATTGGTACAGTTAATACCAAAAGTAAGAAGAATTCTTCCAAGAATTCTTCTCCTATCATAACCTTGCCAGACTCCCCGACATGAGATTCTTCTGTGGAACTTTCCGCTGATATTCATGTTGTAGAGTCATCTACAGCTAAATCAAAAACTGGTGGTAAGAAGAAAGGGAAGAAGAAGAATAAAACATATAAGAATTCTAAAGAGAAACCAGAAAAAGTAGAATTAACTGATGAGAAATGCAAACCTCATTATCGTTGTCTCATTTGTGATGAAGAACATTTTACGAGAGACTGCCCTCATCGTGCAGAGGTTGCGAAAATTGTCAAAGGTTCCCAAACTCCTGCTATTTTGAAAGATCCTTTTCCAAATCAAGACAGTAAAATGATTGGTTCTTCCTCTAGTGCAAATGAAGAACCCATATTGATAATTTCCCATGTTAGGATTGCGACTCGATCGCAAGATTATGGCAGTAAAAGTCCTGTTGATAGTAAAGAAGTAGGATCTTCTCATTCTAATCCATCAACCTCAGCTCCCGGTTCCGATCCACTACAGATTGAGAAACCTAATCCAGACTTAGTAATCAAACCGCCCGCCAAGGGTATACTTCGAAAGTCTGCTTTCAATCCACATGCGAGAGTGGCTCAAAACTATAACATTGTTGAGGATTTAGCTGTTTCACCTTCAGTAATGTCGGCTTTGGAAGTGCTGCAATCACGTCTAGGACAACGTAAATTACTTTTGTCGGCTATAGGAGCTATTGACATTTAGGACCCAAACCTTATAATCTTTGATCTAGAAAATAGTGCACCGCGCTTACCTCATCAAATGGTTGTCCAGATTCCAATGATAGTCAAAAACAGACCTGTTCATAGGACTGTGATTGATGAGGGAACTTCCAGGTGTATTATGTCGATACAGTATTCGAGATCACTTGGATATCCTTCACTAAATCAATCCCTGATGATTCTAAAGGCCTTTGATGGCCGTGGATTTCATCCTTTTGGCATTCTACAGGATTTACCTATAGGGGTTGAAGGTAAAACCGTTAATCTAGATGTGGAGGTGGTTGATGCCCCTCTAGATTACAACCTTCTCTTGAGTCGTACTTGGTCTTACGCTATGACAGTTGTCATTTCATCGGTCTTTCATCTTATAAAGTTCCCTCATAATGGAAAGATCGTAACCTTAAACCAATTGTCTTAATTTTCATCCGACCCAGCCTCTGCTGAAAGCATTCAACATGTTGGTAAAATGACGACCCCATATAAGGATGTTGGAGTAGGACTAGTTAAAGATTTCATTTTACTGGGCACTTTTCTTTTCCTCTTATCAACGCATCGTCTTCTACTGCAACCCTTCATATGATTTCATCATATACCATTGTTAATGATGAACCTTGGATCATACCTTCTGAATCTGAGATGGACTCCTTTGGTACTCTTATGCCTTTGAGTCCGTATGAACTTGCGTATCAGACCGTGCAGTCGTTCGTTGACACAACATCAACCCATATCGACTAAATGAATGTGGTCCATGAGGAATCACATTCAACGTCAAACTCAGATTCAATAACGTTTTCTGAACTTGTTCAAATTGATGAGAAAATTCGTGAAATCCTATGCGTCGATGAGTTACCATGGGAAGATCTTCATCACAGATCTTCATTTTTACCCGAGGGAGATCGTTTTGAAAATGATTTTTCATCAATTTTTACGACCGAATATGTCAAGGACGCTCAGAATCCAATGAAACATCCTGATTCCAAGTTAAACATGGGAAATATTTCGCGAACTATTCCCCTTGACATTTCAGTTAAGCCTGGAATTGTTGAAAACATTCATATAGGTGCATCTTGTACAGAAGATGAAATTCAAACATATAAGGCCCTATTTCAAGAATTCTGCGACGTGTTTTCTTGGTCATATGAGGAAATGCCAGGAATTGACCCCGAAATTGTAGTTCATGAAATCAAAACTTACCCGGATGCTAAACCCGTCTGGCAACGTTTGTGTTAGATGCACCCAAGAAAAGCTGCTGCAATTAAAGCAAAAGTTGAAAAATTACTTAAAGCAGGTTTGATTTATCCAATCTCGTTAACGGATTGGGTATCGAATATTGTTCCCGTTAACAAAAAACAAGGGACAATAAGAATATGTATCGACTATAGGGACATTAATCGAGCCTGTCCAAAGGACAATTACCCCACTCCCTATATCAATCAAAGCATTGATGATTGTGCCAACAGTGAAATTTTCTCCTTCATGGATGGTTTTTCCGGATATAATCAAATCAATATTCTACCTGCTGATCAACCAAAAACGACATTCATTTGTCCATGGGGCACATTTTCTTATTGCAAATTACCTTTTGGGCTCAAGAATGCCGGGGAAACTTTTCAATGGGCCATGTCTTATGCTTTTCATGATATCAAACACATTGTGCAACCCTATCTCGATGAGTTGCCTGCTCATTTATTAAATCAAGCTGATCATCTCGTCCATTTAAGAGAAATCTTTATGAGGTGTAGGAATTATCGGATTCGGTTGGACCCCCACAAGTGTGTTTTCTGTATTGAAACAGGTCAATTATTGGGGTTTGTTGTTTCGAAATCCATCATTCGCGTTGATCCCTCGAAGGTTGAAGCCATTATCAAATTGCGTCCTCCTTCGAGTCTTCGCTAACTCCAAAGTTTGCAAGGGAAAGCAAACTTTTTACATTGATTCATCCCTAACTACGTTGAGATCACAAAGGGTTTTATCCGGTTGTTGAAGCAGAATACTTCATTATTTTGGGATGCGATAGCTGAGAAATCTTTTGATGCACTAAAACACGCGTTGACCCATGCACCGTTGTTGCCTCCTCCCAACTACAACCAGGATTACTTCTTGTATCTCACTGCCTCCCATTCCACCATCGGAATGGTGTTAGTTCAGGAAGATGAATTTAGTACTGAACATGTTATATATTACCTTAGTCAAACATTAAATCCAACTGAGCTAAAATACTCACATGTGGAGAAATTGGCATTGGCAGCTGTTCAATCTGTCCAACGTTTTCGTCATTACATTTTACTACGTAAGACTACAGTTATTTCTTATTGCAACCCTATGATCTATATTTTGACCAAGAAATTGCTGGGGGGCAAGTACTCCAAATGGATTGTCATCCTGTAGGAGTTGGACTTGAAGTTTGAAAAGTCTAAGTTAAAGAAATCTTTATTTTTTGCGGAATTAATGTGTGACTTCCCGCGTGATGACACGGAAACTGTGGCGGAGGAGCCCATTGCGGACGAATCCTTGTTTCTGATCAGAACTTTAGATCCGTGGTACAGGGATATCATCATTTATCTCCAAACCCAATCCTTTCGGCCAGATATTTCATGATCAAAACGTCGAAAAATACGATTCTAGTCCCAACAATTCAAAATTATTGGAGATACTCTTTATCATCATGGAGCAGACTCTGTTTTTCGACGTTGCTTGACTCATGAGGAAGCTGAAAGGGTCCTAAATGACTGTCACTCTGGAGCATGTGGTGGTCATATGTCTAGGTATACCATAGCCCAAAAGATACTGCGCGCTGGCTACTTTTAGCCATGTATGTTTAAAGATTGTGTTATTGCGGTCTGAAAATGCCACAACTGCCAAATTTTTGATCGAAAGATGCGCGCTCCACCTACTCCTCTTAACCCTATAATTTCCATTGGTCCTTTTTCCAAATGGGGTATCGACTTTATTACATGTAACCCTCACTCGGCTGGGGGGCATGCGTATATTATCCTTGTGATAGATTATTTTACAAAGTGGGCTGAGGCGATGCCTACATTTGAGGCAGATGACAAAACAACTGCAATTTTTGTAGTCAATCATATAATTGCTAGGTTTGGTGTTCCACAAGCGATTATCACTGATCATGGGCGTCATTTTCGAAATGTTATGATGATTGAACCTACATGCCAGCTTGGCTTGCGTCACGACAGTTCAACTCCTTATTATCCACAAGTTAAGGGCCTCGTTGAAGCCATCAACAAAGTTCTAGTCATCATGATCCAACGAAACATTGGGATTCATCGGTCGAATGGGAATAACATGTTATTTTTAGTGCTTTGAGTGTATCGAACCTCAGTAAAAATGTCGACAGGTTTCACTCCTTTCCAACTAGTTTATCGTTTGGAAGCTGTGTTACCTATTGAGTACGAAATCCTGTCATTGCGAATGGCCATCGAGTTACTTCCAGCCACTTCCGAAGAGGAAAGATGTTTGTTATACTTGGCCCAGCTAGATGAGAATCGACGCGATGTTGCATTAGCAATTGAATCTCATGCAAAACGTATTAAAGCTCAGTATGATCGAAATGTGACCCCTCGAAATTTTTCAGAAGGATATCTAGTCTTATTGTACGATAAGGGAAATGATAAATTAGGCGCTGGAAAATTGATGCCTATGTGGCATGGTCCCTATGTTATCAGGTGAAAGCTAGCAAAAGGTGCCTATGAATTGGTAGACTTTAACGGGGTCTCTTTACGTAAACCCAGAAATGGTCTTTACCTGAAGAGGTATTATGCTTAAAATGAGTGTGGAGATTTTTTAGTTAGGTTAGTTTTCCTTCTAGCTGGTGTGTTTTAGATTAAAAAGTGTGCTTAGCTTAGAGCGTGTTTTTTGTCGTTATTCCCGCTTATCTTGGTTTTACTCTTGATATCACAGATGTCGACGCCTCTCCAAACATACATTGGTTTCGCTGATGGTGCTTGTCGTAGTACACAAAATATTTCTTCCACAAGTTGGGTTATCTATTCGCCCTCTGACGAGTTGGTATCTATGCATGGGGTAAGCCTCGGTCAAACAACAAACAACATTACAGAGTATAGTGCAGTGATTGAGTTATTATCTGAATCTATTTCATTTGGGATTCAGAGTTTGATAGTGAGGTTAGATTCTGAACTCGTTGTATTACAGCTTAATAGAGTATACGCCATTAGAAATCCAGTTTTATTGAGATTATTTTTGAGAGTGCGTCTCTTGGAACATGAATTTGACTATATTGAATATCAGCATATTCCCAGATCTTTAAATACATTAGTAGATGCAATTGCTTCTCAAATGTTAAATAGACATGTTCAATAATCATATAAGTAAATTTAAAAACATTCCATAACATGTTTAACAAGATAAGCTAGTAATAGTGATATCATATAACATAGGAGTGTGTCAAAATATACATCGTCCTCGATCATAGGTTGGAAAACACCTTATGATCGGCAAAAATGATAAGTACAAAAAGCAAAAATGTCATATATGACTACAATAAGTGGTCATCCCATCACTGGTGATGATCTCGATATGAAACCACTGCATTGGCCACCTTACAAAGGAACCTCCTAAAAGGTCCTGGGACCCCAATCACATAGCGCTGAGATCGACGAGGGATGTCATCTATGCTGGTCTTTGGAATGTCCCCTGTCAGGCGCTCTAAATGGCTCTCCAACTTGACCAAAGTCTCTGCTGATTCGTCCTGTGGGGCTGGAGCCGGTGCAACTGGTTGTTTCCTCTTGTAAGGCTGGAGAGCGGCTGGTCGCCGTGGGCCCACATCTGCATTTGAAAATTTTACTATAATTTTTGGGACGATATAAAAACAAACAAAAAATTAAATTCGGAAAATGTTGAAAATGATTTTACTTGAGTCATCCCATTGCTCTCCTAGTGGAAGAGACATGTCTAGGTCCCCACGAAAATAAACCCCAGCATAAGGAAAGTCCTAGATAGAAAAAACCTGGTTTTCCAACCATTGGAAATACTCAGGTTTGAACTGAACGATCTCGATCCCCACATCAAGATGACGGGCCATAACTGCAACCCATCGCATCAGTTTGGGCTCTCGAGGAAGCCCAGCTCCAACAGTGAGGTGCTGCAGCATCAACATCGGAACCCTCTCAAGACCAAAACTCACAACTATAGCACCATATCCAAAAGTGTTTAGTTGTCCGTTTTTGGCCCTAGTCAGTTGGCCTTTCACATTGGCCAACACAGCATCGCACCAGTTGAAAATGGTGCCCGAAAGCAATCAACTTCCATCCGCATCTGAGATCTGGTGGCTATGTGTAGCGCTGCACTACCATAGAGTCTGCTAACTGTAAACCCAATAAACATGAGTTCAGGACGGGATATGGTTTTGATATCTATCCCTTTATCATGGTTCTGGATGTTGCAGTACTCTAGTCGAAGGCTCTCGACAGACTGGCCACCTGCCTTGGCCCCGAATAGAGTCAAATGTTCACTCCTCCTGGGAAAACAAATCAAAAAGTATATATCTGCTGGCTCGATTTCGAGCTGGTGCCCACGAATAAAGAAGCACTGGTCCTATATACTCCATCTATCAACCAGCCACTGCAAAAAGTCCACCTGGGCCCTCATGCCAGGTATGGCCCAGAATTTGTATAAGCCACATGCCTTCAATGCATCAATCGAAGGTTGATGATTCATCGTGGCAAGGTCTACATCCTCATGCTCCCATTTCCACCAACCAAGCATGATGTTTATCCTACATCCAAGTGAAAAGGCGAATTAGAATACATAAAATTGATTTCTTTGGGTAATTTTTGAGTTAGTTAGGTTTTTAAAAACCTTTTTGCGGGGTATGCACCCTCTTGTTAGGGACAGTGCATGAGGTCCACACCTTGCCTTCATGGCAGGTGCGTACCCTCGACTTTTTTCCCATTGAAAAAATTCGGGGTACGTGGGTCCCCTGTGGTAAACCCGCGGGCCTCTGCGCGCAGGTTTTGAAACCTAAAAACATCCTAAAAATAAAAATCAACCCCTAAAAAAAATTTCAAATGGATAGAAATGAAGAGTAGGATGATGTGGATTACCTGGAGGAGACGACGTTCGATTCCGACGAACGGATTTTCCACAATCTTCACGGGAAGTTTCTGGTCAAAAGCCCTTTTTTCTCACCCAAATCTCAAACGGTAAAAATGAATGGTAAAAAGTCCTTTTTATAATTTTTTGAGTAAATAAATTGAAAAAAAAATTATGTTTCACTTTGAAAAGGTGTTTTTTGCGACATTTTTACCTATTTTAAACAGGTATGAGTAATGTTTGAGTTTTTGTTCAGGATAATGGATTTTTCAAGCGAACTCGGTCATTTTCAATGAAATAACATTAGAGTCACCTTTAAGCTCTTTTTTTACTCCTAAAGCATTGAAAGATTGCCGAGTTTTTCTTTTTAAGCTCGTTAAAACGGAACTAAAAAGACATTCCTCTTACAGCCATTTTCTGACCGTAAAAACATGAAAATATTGCCAGGTTTTGTCGTTTCAAATTTTATATTGGTCATAAAACGACGTGTCATTGATCGCTTTTTTACTTTTTCGGATCAGAGGCACTAATTACGAAAAGTACTCCTTGGTCGTAAAAGATCAAGCGGTTCTCTCAAGTATTATTTTATTCTTTTTCAGGCTTGGGAGACACAAATTTACGAAAAAGGTCAACCCTGGAGTCTTCTTAAGTTTTTTTAGACTCTCTAAAATTGAAAAACGCCGAGTTTCTCCTATAATAGACTCATTAAATTTTGACAGTAAAGGACCTATTCCATTACAAACAGGAACGAACCACTCCTTCTTAGGGTTTGAATTTAAACTAAGTTGGAATCATCCGAAGGATGAGCTTATAATCAAGCACATGTTATCCTCCTCAAGCTTGTAAAACAACAAAGAGGTACTTGCCAGAAATGGTGGGGGAAAAGAGAGAAAAATGAGCCTGTTTTTCATACTTTGTAACCACTCTTGAACACGACACTTTCATTCACCTGGGTTGGGAAATCCTTTGCCTAGCAGTTGATCGAACCACATTGAAAGTCTTCAGCTGGTTTCTGGGTATTAACTTTGGGTCATTTGTCACCAAACCATCTGTTGTGTTGTTATGTGTTCAAGAGGTCAGTGCAAATAAACCATTCATATGCAAAATATCTGTCATCCATCTTGACCATCCCTGAGTCAGTCCTTGCAACTAAATTTCTTCAAACTTGATCAATGATTTTGTGTTGTGGGCTTGCCTACGTCGAATCGCTTTCTATCGAATTCAGCTCTTTATCTAGAAAGATGATCTAGAAATCGCCAGTGCTTTGGGATCTGCATGCCTCAATGGCAGGTTTCTCGCCTTCAACGATAGGTTGCATCATTGACCTTCAATCGAAGGATTCTGTGACATGTTCAACATCGACACATCTAATCACATCTCATGGATTGTACAGAGTACTTTGAGAGCCATTGTCATTATTGATGGTTTCTCTCACACTTGTTAATAGTTTACATCATCGACTGGTAATCAAGTGGTTTCTACCATGTTCGACTTCGACACATTCATTTTCATGGATAGAATCATACTATTTCGGGAAGTAGAAATGAAGACCCTAGATCTAGTTTCCGCCATCCAGGCTGTGAGGAATTTTGTATTCATTATATTGTAGACTATTCATAAACAGATGGCTACGTCCAGATTGTGTCTACATGTGTCTGTACTTGTGATGTATTACAGGATCATTCCTATATCAGAGCAGTAGTCAGTTTTCTAGTTAGTTTTGATCTGAGTATGGGAATGCCTACCTCAGCGATGATATGATCT